>CANNZV010000870.1:0-207250 GCA_947561585.1 Caprella mutica | reverse complement strand
TAATAGCGGATCGCAACATTGTAATGAAGAGTCGTAACATTCTAATAGAGAGTCGCAACATTCTAATAGCGGATCGCAACTTTGTAATGAAGAGTCGTAACATTCTAATAGAGAGTCGCAACATTCTAATAGCGGATCGCAACATTGTAATGAAGAGTCGTAACATTCTAATAGATAGTCGCAACATTCTAATAGCGGATCGCAACATTGTTATGAAGAGTCGTAGCATTCTAATAGAGAGTCGCAACATTCTATTAGCGGATCGCAACATTGTAATGAAGAGTCGTAACATTCTAATAGAGAGTCGCAACATTCTAATAGCGGATCGCAACATTGTAATGAAGAGTCGTAACATTCTAATAGAGAGTCGCAAAATTCTAATAGCGGATTGCAACATTGTAATGAAGAGTCGTAACATTCTAATAGAGAGTCGCAACATTCTAATTGCGGATCGCAACATTGTAATGAAGTGTCGTAACATTCTAATAGAGAGTCGCAACATTCTATTAGCGGATCGCAACATTGTAATGAAGAGACGTAACATTCTAATAGAGAGTCGCAACATTCTAATAGCGGATCGCAACATTGTAATGAAGAGTCGTAACATTCTAATAGAGAGTCGCAACATTCTAATAGCGGATCGCAACATTGTAATGAAGAGTTGTAAAATTCTAATGAAGAGTCGCAACATTCTAATAGCGGATCACAACTTTGTAATGAAGAATCGTAACATTCTAATGGAGAGTCGCAACATTCTCATAGTGGATCGCAACATTGTAATGAAGAGTCGTAACATTTTAATAGAGAGTCGCAACATTCTAATAGCGGATCGCAACATTGTAATGAAGAGTCGTAACATTCTAATAGAGAGTCGCAACATTCTAATAGCGGATTGCAACATTGTAATGAAGAGTCGTAACATTCTAATGGAGAGTCGCAACATTCAAATAGCGGATCGCAACATTGTAATGAAGAGTCGTAACATTCTAATAGAGAGTCGCAACATTCTAATAGCGGATCGCAACATTGTAATGAAGAGTCGTAACATTCTAATAGAGAGTCGCAAAATTCTAATAGCGGATCGCAACATTGTAATGAAGAGTCGTAACATTCTAATGGAGAGTCGCAACATTCTAATAGCGGATCGCAACATTGTAATGAAGAGTCGTAACATTCTAATAGAGAGTCGCAACATTCTAATAGCGGATCGCAACTTTGTAATGAAGAGTCGTAACATTCTAATAGAGAGTCGCAACATTCTAATAGCGGATCGCAACATTGTAATGAAGAGTCGTAACATTCTAATAGATAGTCGCAACATTCTAATAGCGGATAGCAACATTGTTATGAAGAGTCGTAGCATTCTAATAGAGAGTCGCAACATTCTATTAGCGGATCGCAACATTGTAATGAAGAGTCGTAACATTCTAATAGAGAGTCGCAAAATTCTAATAGCGGATCGCAACATTGTAATGAAGAGTCGTAACATTCTAATAGAGAGTCGCAACATTCTAATTGCGGATCGCAACATTGTAATGAAGTGTCGTAACATTCTAATAGAGAGTCGCAACATTCTATTAGCGGATCGCAACATTGTAATGAAGAGACGTAACATTCTAATAGAGAGTCGCAACATTCTAATAGCGGATCGCAACATTGTAATGAAGAGTCGTAACATTCTAATGGAGAGTCGCAACATTCTAATAGCGGATCGCAACATTGTAATGAAGAGTCGTGACATTCTAATAGAGAGTCGCAACATTCTAATAGCGGATTGCAACATTGTGATGAAGAGTCGTAACATTCTAATGGAGATATGCAACATTCTAATAGCAGATCGCAATATTATAATAAAGAATCGTAACATTCTAATAGAGAGTCGCAACATTCTAATAGCGGATCGCAACATTGTAATGAAGAGTCGTAACATTCTAATAGAGAGTCGCAACATTCTAATAGCGGATCGCAACATTGTAATGAAGAGTCGTAACATTCTAATAGAGAGTTGCAACATTCTAATAGCGGATCGCAACATTGTAATGAAGAGTCGTAACATTCTAATAGAGAGTCGCAACATTCTAATAGCGGATCGCAACATTGTAATGAAGAGTCGTAACATTCTAATAGAGAGTCGCAACATTCTAATAGCGGATTGCAATATTGTAATGAAGAGTCGTAACATTCTAATAGAGAGTCGCAACATTCTAATAGCGGATCGTAACATTCTAATGGAGAGTCGCAACATTCTAATAGCGGATCACATTTTTGTAATGAAGAGTCGTAACATTCTAATAGAGAGTCGCAACAGTCTAATTGCGGATCGCAACATTGTAATGAAGAGTCGTGACATTCTAATGGAGAGTCGCAAAATTCTAATAGCGGATTGCAACATTGTAATGAAGAGTCGTAATATTCTAATAGAGAGTCGCAAAATTCTAATAGCGGATCGCAACATTGTAATGAAGAGTCGTAACATTCTAATGGAGAGTCGCAACATTCTAATAGCGGATCGCAACATTGTAATGAAGAGTCGTGACATTCTAATAGAGAGTCGCAACATTCTAATAGCGGATTGCAACATTGTGATGAAGAGTCGTAACATTCTAATGGAGATATGCAACATTCTAATAGCAGATCGCAACATTATAATGAAGAATCGTAACATTCTAATAGAGAGTCGCAACATTCTAATAGCGGATCGCAACATTGTAATGAAGAGTCGTAACATTCTAATAGAGAGTCGCAACATTCTAATAGCGGATCGCAACATTGTAATGAAGAGTCGTAACATTCTAATAGAGAGTTGCAACATTCTAATAGCGGATCGCAACATTGTAATGAAGAGTCGTAACATTCTAATAGAGAGTCGCAACATTCTAATAGCGGATCGCAACATTGTAATGAAGAGTCGTAACATTCTAATAGAGAGTCGCAACATTCTAATAGCGGATTGCAATATTGTAATGAAGAGTCGTAACATTCTAATAGAGAGTCGCAACATTCTAATAGCGGATCGTAACATTGTAATGAAGAGTCGTAACATTCTAATGGAGAGTCGCAACATTCTAATAGCGGATCACATTTTTGTAATGAAGAGTCGTAACATTCTAATAGAGAGTCGCAACAGTCTAATTGCGGATCGCAACATTGTAATGAAGAGTTGTAACATTCTAATAGAGAAACGCATTATTCTAATAGCGGATCGCAACATTGTAATGAAGAGTCGTAACATTCAAATAGAGAGTCACAACATTTTAATAGCGGATCGCAACATTGTAATGAAGAGTCCTAACATTCTAATAGAGAGTCGCAACATTCTAATAGCGGATCGCAACATTGTAATGAAGAGTCATAACATTCTAATGGAGAGTCGCAACATTCTAATAGCGGATCGCAACATTGTAATTTAGAGTCGTAACATTCTAATAGAGAGTCGCAACATTCTAATAGCGGATCGCAACATTGTAATGGAGAGTCGTAACATTCTAATAGAGAGTCGCAAAATTCTAATAGCGGATCGCAACATTGTAATGAAGAGTCGTAACATTCTAATGGAGAGTCGCAACATTCTAATAGCGGATCGTAACATTGTAATGAAGAGTCGTGACATTCTAATAGAGAGTCGCAAAATTCTAATAGCGGATTGCAACATTGTAATGAAGAGTCGTAACATTCTAATGGAGAGTCGCAACATTCTAATAGCAGATCGCAACATTGTAATGAAGAATCGTAACATTCTAATGGAGAGTCGCAACATTCTAATAGCGGATCG
Organism: Caprella mutica; assembly: GCA_947561585.1. Lineage (NCBI taxonomy): Eukaryota > Metazoa > Arthropoda > Malacostraca > Amphipoda > Caprellidae > Caprella > Caprella mutica. The sequence goes on along the minus strand of CANNZV010000870.1, from coordinate 203,478 downwards.
CAACATTGTAATGAAGAGTATTAACATTCTAATAGAGAGTCGCAACATTCTAATAGCGGATCGCAACATTGTAATGAAGAGTCGTAACATTCTAATAGAGAGTCGCAACATTCTAATAGTGGATCGCAACATTGTAATGAAGAGTCGTAACATTCTAATAGATAGTCGCAACATTCTAATAGCGGATCGCAACATTGTTATGAAGAGTCGTAACATTCTAATAGAGAGTCGCAACATTCTATTAGCGGATCGCAACATTGTAATGAAGAGTCGTAACATTCTAATAGAGAGTCGCAACATTCTAATAGCGGATCGCAACATTGTAATGAAGAGTCGTAACATTCTAATAGAGAGTCGCAAAATTCTAATTGCTGATCGCAACATTGTAATGAAGAGTCGTAACATTCTAATAGAGAGTCGCAACATTCTAATAGCGGATCGCAACATTGTAATGAAGAGTCGTAACATTCTAATGAAGAGTCGCAAAATTCTAATAGCGGATCGCAACATTGTAATGAAGAGTAATAACATTCTAATGGAGAGTCGCAAAATTCTAATAGCGGATCGCAACATTGTAATGAAGAGTCGTGACATTCTAATAGAGAGTCGCAAAATTCTAATAGCGGATTGCAACATTGTAATGAAGAGTCGTAACATTCTAATAGAGAGTCGCAACATTCTAATAGCGGATCGCAACATTGTAATGAAGAGTCGTAACATTCTAATAGAGAGTCGCAACATTCTAATAGCGGATCACATTTTTGTAATGAAGAGTCGTAACATTCTAATAGAGAGTCGCAACATTCTAATAGCGGATTGCAATATTGTAATGAAGAGTCGTAACATCCTAATAGAGAGTCGCAACATTCTAATAGCGGATCGTAACATTGTAATGAAGAGTCGTAACATTCTAATGGAGAGTCGCAACATTCTAATAGCGGATCACATTTTTGTAATGAAGAGTCGTAACATTCTAATAGAGAGTCGCAACATTCTAATTGCGGATCGCAACATTGTAATGAAGAGTTGTAACATTCTAATAGAGAGTCGCAACATTCTAATAGCGGATCGCAACATTGTAATGAAGTGTCGTAACATTCAAATAGAGAGTCACAACATTTTAATAGCGGATCGCAACATTGTAATGAAGAGTCCTAACATTCTAATAGAGAGTCGCAACATTCTAATAGCGGATCGCAACATTGTAATGAAGAGTCATAACATTCTAATGGAGAGTCGCAACATTCTAATAGCGGATCGCAACATTGTAATGAAGAGTCGTAACATTCTAATAGAGAGTCGCAACATTCTAATAGCGGATCGCAACATTGTAATGAAGAGTCGTAACATTCTAATAGAGAGTCGCAAAATTCTAATAGCGGATCGCAACATTGTAATGAAGAGTCGTAACATTCTAATGGAGAGTCGCAACATTCTAATAGCGGATCGTAACATTGCAATGAAGAGTCGTGACATTCTAATAGAGAGTCGCAAAATTCTAATAGCGGATCGCAACATTGTAATGAAGAGTCGTAACATTCTAATGGAGAGTCGCAACATTCTAATAGCGGATCGCAACATTGTAATGAAGAGTCGTGACATTCTAATGGAGAGTCGCAAAATTCTAATAGCGGATTGCAACATTGTAATGAAGAGTCGTAATATTCTAATAGAGAGTCGCAAAATTCTAATAGCGGATCGCAGCATTGTAATGAAGAGTCGTAACATTCTAATAGAGAGTCGCAAAATTCTAATAGCGGATCGCAACATTGTAATGAAGAGTCGTAACATTCTAATGGAGAGTCGCAACATTCTAATAGCGGATCGTAACATTGTAATGAAGAGTCATAACATTCTAATGGAGATATGCAACATTCTAATAGCAGATCGCAACATTATAATGAAGAATCGTAACATTCTAATAGAGATTCGCAACATTCTAATAGCGGACCGCAACATTGTAATGAAGAGTCGTAACATTCTAATAGAGAGTAGCAACATTCTAATAGCGGATCGCAACATTGTAATGAAGAGTCGTAACATTCTAATAGAGAGTCGCAACATTCTAATAGCGGATCGCAACATTGTAATGAAGAGTCGTAACATTCTAATAGAGAGTCGCAACATTCTAATAGCGGATCGCAACATTGTAATGAAGAGTCGTAACATTCTAATAGAGAGTCGCAACATTCTAATAGCGGATTGCAATATTGTAATGAAGAGTCGTAACATTCTAATAGAGAGTCGCAACATTGTAATGAAGAGTCGTAACATTCTAATGGAGAGTCGCAACATTCTAATAGCGGATCACAACTTTGTAATGAAGAATCGTAACATTCTAATGGAGAGTCGCAACATTCTCATAGTGGATCGCAACATTGTAATGAAGAGTCGTAACATTCTAATAGAGAGTTGCAACATTCTAATTGCGGATCGCAACATTGTAATGAAGAGTTGTAACATTCTAATAGAGAGTCGCAACATTCTAATAGCGGATCGCAACATTGTAATGAAGAGTCGTAACATTCAAATATAGAGTCACAACATTTTAATAGCGGATCGCAACATTGTAATGAAGAGTCCTAACATTCTAATAGAGAGTCGCAACATTCTAATAGCGGATCGCAACATTGTAATGAAGAGTCATAACATTCAAATGGAGAGTCGCAACATTCTAATAGCGGATCGCAACATTGTAATGAAGAGTCGTAACATTCTAGTAGAGAGTCGCAACATTCTAATAGCGGATCGCAACATTGGAATGAAGAGTCGTAACATTCTAATAGAGAGTCGCAAAATTCTAATAGCGGATCGCAACATTGTAATGAAGAGTCGTAACATTCTAATGTAGAGTCGCAACATTCTAATAGCGGATCGCAACATTGTAATGAAGAGTCGTGACATTCTAATAGAGAGTCGCAACATTCTAATAGCGGATTGCAACATTGTAATGAAGAGTCGTAACATTCTAATGGAGAGTCGCAACATTCTAATAGCGGATTGCAACATTGTAATGAAGAGTCGTAACATTCTAATAGAGAGTCGCAACATTCTAATAGCGGATCGCAACATTGTAATGAAGAGTCGTAACATTCTAATAGAGAGTCGCATTATTCTAATAGCGGATCGCAACATTGTAATGAAGAGTCGTACCATTCTAATAAAGAGTCGCAAAATTCTAATAGCGGATCGCAACATTGTAATGAAGTGTCGTAACATTCTAATGGAGAGTCGCAACATTCTAACAGCGGATCGCAACATTGTAATGAAAAGTCGTGACATTCTAATAGAGAGTCGCAACATTCTAATAGCAGATCGCAACATTGTAATGAAGACTCGTAACATTCTAATAGAGAGTCGCAACATTCTAATAGCGGATCGCAACATTGTTATGAAGAGTCGTAACATTCTAATAGAGAGTCGCAAAATTCTAATAGCGGATCGCAACATTGTAATGAAGAGTCGTAACATTCTAATGGAGAGTCGCAACATTCTAATAGCGGATCGCAACATTGTAATGAAGAGTCGTGACATTCTAATAGAGAGTCGCAAAATTCTAATAGCGGATTGCAACATTGTAATGAAGAGTCGTAACATTCTAATGGAGAGTCGCAACATTCTAATAGCAGATCGCAACATTGTAATGAAGAGTCGTAACATTCTAATAGAGAGTCGCAACATTCTAATAGCGGATTGCAACATTGTAATGAAGAGTCGTAACATTCTAATAGAGAGTCGCAACATTCTAATAGCGGATCGCAACATTGTAATGAAGAGTCGTAACATTCTAATAGAGAGTTGCAATATTCTAATAGCGGATCGCAACATTGTAATGAAGAGTCGTACCATTCTAATAGAGAGTCGCAAAATTCTAATAGCGGATTGCAACATTGTAATGAAGAGTCGTAACATTCTAATGGAGAGTCGCAACATTCTAATAGAGAGTCGCAAAATTCTAATAGCGGATCGCACCATTGTAATGAAGAGTCGTAACATTCTAATGGAGAGTCGCAACATTCTAATAGCGGATCGCAACATTGTAATGAAGAGTCGTAACATTCTAATAGAGAGTCGCAACATTCTAATAGCGGATCGCAACTTTGTAATGAAGAGTCGTAACATTCTAATAGAGAGTCGCAACATTCTAATAGCGGATCGCAACATTGTAATGAAGAGTCGTAACATTCTAATAGATAGTCGCAACATTCTAATAGCGGATCGCAACATTGTTATGAAGAGTCGTAGCATTCTAATAGAGAGTCGCAACATTCTATTAGCGGATCGCAACATTGTAATGAAGAGTCGTAACATTCTAATAGAGAGTCGCAACATTCTAATAGCGGATCGCAACATTGTAATGAAGAGTCGTAACATTCTAATAGAGAGTCGCAAAATTCTAATAGCGGATTGCAACATTGTAATGAAGAGTCGTAACATTCTAATAGAGAGTCGCAACATTCTAATTGCGGATCGCAACATTGTAATGAAGTGTCGTAACATTCTAATAGAGAGTCGCAACATTCTATTAGCGGATCGCAACATTGTAATGAAGAGACGTAACATTCTAATAGAGAGTCGCAACATTCTAATAGCGGATCGCAACATTGTAATGAAGAGTCGTAACATTCTAATAGAGAGTCGCAACATTCTAATAGCGGATCGCAACATTGTAATGAAGAGTTGTAAAATTCTAATGAAGAGTCGCAACATTCTAATAGCGGATCACAACTTTGTAATGAAGAATCGTAACATTCTAATGGAGAGTCGCAACATTCTCATAGTGGATCGCAACATTGTAATGAAGAGTCGTAACATTTTAATAGAGAGTCGCAACATTCTAATAGCGGATCGCAACATTGTAATGAAGAGTCGTAACATTCTAATAGAGAGTCGCAACATTCTAATAGCGGATTGCAACATTGTAATGAAGAGTCGTAACATTCTAATGGAGAGTCGCAACATTCAAATAGCGGATCGCAACATTGTAATGAAGAGTCGTAACATTCTAATAGAGAGTCGCAACATTCTAATAGCGGATCGCAACATTGTAATGAAGAGTCGTAACATTCTAATAGAGAGTCGCAAAATTCTAATAGCGGATCGCAACATTGTAATGAAGAGTCGTAACATTCTAATGGAGAGTCGCAACATTCTAATAGCGGATCGCAACATTGTAATGAAGAGTCGTAACATTCTAATAGAGAGTCGCAACATTCTAATAGCGGATCGCAACTTTGTAATGAAGAGTCGTAACATTCTAATAGAGAGTCGCAACATTCTAATAGCGGATCGCAACATTGTAATGAAGAGTCGTAACATTCTAATAGATAGTCGCAACATTCTAATAGCGGATAGCAACATTGTTATGAAGAGTCGTAGCATTCTAATAGAGAGTCGCAACATTCTATTAGCGGATCGCAACATTGTAATGAAGAGTCGTAACATTCTAATAGAGAGTCGCAAAATTCTAATAGCGGATCGCAACATTGTAATGAAGAGTCGTAACATTCTAATAGAGAGTCGCAACATTCTAATTGCGGATCGCAACATTGTAATGAAGTGTCGTAACATTCTAATAGAGAGTCGCAACATTCTATTAGCGGATCGCAACATTGTAATGAAGAGACGTAACATTCTAATAGAGAGTCGCAACATTCTAATAGCGGATCGCAACATTGTAATGAAGAGTCGTAACATTCTAATGGAGAGTCGCAACATTCTAATAGCGGATCGCAACATTGTAATGAAGAGTCGTGACATTCTAATAGAGAGTCGCAACATTCTAATAGCGGATTGCAACATTGTGATGAAGAGTCGTAACATTCTAATGGAGATATGCAACATTCTAATAGCAGATCGCAATATTATAATAAAGAATCGTAACATTCTAATAGAGAGTCGCAACATTCTAATAGCGGATCGCAACATTGTAATGAAGAGTCGTAACATTCTAATAGAGAGTCGCAACATTCTAATAGCGGATCGCAACATTGTAATGAAGAGTCGTAACATTCTAATAGAGAGTTGCAACATTCTAATAGCGGATCGCAACATTGTAATGAAGAGTCGTAACATTCTAATAGAGAGTCGCAACATTCTAATAGCGGATCGCAACATTGTAATGAAGAGTCGTAACATTCTAATAGAGAGTCGCAACATTCTAATAGCGGATTGCAATATTGTAATGAAGAGTCGTAACATTCTAATAGAGAGTCGCAACATTCTAATAGCGGATCGTAACATTGTAATGAAGAGTCGTAACATTCTAATGGAGAGTCGCAACATTCTAATAGCGGATCACATTTTTGTAATGAAGAGTCGTAACATTCTAATAGAGAGTCGCAACAGTCTAATTGCGGATCGCAACATTGTAATGAAGAGTTGTAACATTCTAATAGAGAGTCGCATTATTCTAATAGCGGATCGCAACATTGTAATGAAGAGTCGTAACATTCAAATAGAGAGTCACAACATTTTAATAGCGGATCGCAACATTGTAATGAAGAGTCCTAACATTCTAATTGAGAGTCGCAACATTCTAATAGCGGATCGCAACATTGTAATGAAGAGTCATAACATTCTAATGGAGAGTCGCAACATTCTAATAGCGGATCGCAACATTGTAATTTAGAGTCCTAACATTCTAATAGAGAGTCGCAACATTCTAATAGCGGATCGCAACATTGTAATGGAGAGTCGTAACATTCTAATAGAGAGTCGCAAAATTCTAATAGCGGATCGCAACATTGTAATGAAGAGTCGTAACATTCTAATGGAGAGTCGCAACATTCTAATAGCGGATCGTAACATTGTAATGAAGAGTCGTGACATTCTAATAGAGAGTCGCAAAATTCTAATAGCGGATTGCAACATTGTAATGAAGAGTCGTAACATTCTAATGGAGAGTCGCAACATTCTAATAGCAGATCGCAACATTGTAATGAAGAGTCGTAACATTCTAATAGAGAGTCGCAACATTCTAATAGCGGATCGCAACATTGTAATGAAGAGTCGTAACATTCTAATAGAGAGTCGCAACATTCTAATAGCGGATCGCAACATTGTAATGAAGAGTCGTAACATTCTAATAGAGAGTCGCAACATTCTAATAGCGGATTGCAACATTGTGATGAAGAGTCGTAACATTATAATGGAGATATGCAACATTCTAATAGCAGATCGCAACATTATAATAAAGAATCGTAACATTCTAATAGAGAGTCGCAACATTCTAATAGCGGATCGCAACATTGTAATGAAGAGTCGTAACATTCTAATAGAGAGTCGCAACATTCTAATAGCGGATCGCAACATTGTAATGAAGAGTCGTAACATTCTAATAGAGAGTTGCAACATTCTAATAGCGGATCGCAACATTGTAATGAAGAGTCGTAACATTCTAATAGAGAGTCGCAACATTCTAATAGCGGATCGCAACATTGTAATGAAGAGTCGTAACATTCTAATAGAGAGTCGCAACATTCTAATAGCGGATTGCAATATTGTAATGAAGAGTCGTAACATTCTAATAGAGAGTCGCAACATTCTAATAGCGGATCGTAACATTGTAATGAAGAGTCGTAACATTCTAATGGAGAGTCGCAACATTCTAATAGCGGATCACATTTTTGTAATGAAGAGTCGTAACATTCTAATAGAGAGTCGCAACAGTCTAATTGCGGATCGCAACATTGTAATGAAGAGTTGTAACATTCTAATAGAGAGTCGCATTATTCTAATAGCGGATCGCAACATTGTAATGAAGAGTCGTAACATTCAAATAGAGAGTCACAACATTTTAATAGCGGATCGCAACATTGTAATGAAGAGTCCTAACATTCTAATTGAGAGTCGCAACATTCTAATAGCGGATCGCAACATTGTAATGAAGAGTCATAACATTCTAATGGAGAGTCGCAACATTCTAATAGCGGATCGCAACATTGTAATTTAGAGTCGTAACATTCTAATAGAGAGTCGCAACATTCTAATAGCGGATCGCAACATTGTAATGGAGAGTCGTAACATTCTAATAGAGAGTCGCAAAATTCTAATAGCGGATCGCAACATTGTAATGAAGAGTCGTAACATTCTAATGGAGAGTCGCAACATTCTAATAGCGGATCGTAACATTGTAATGAAGAGTCGTGACATTCTAATAGAGAGTCGCAAAATTCTAATAGCGGATTGCAACATTGTAATGAAGAGTCGTAACATTCTAATGGAGAGTCGCAACATTCTAATAGCAGATCGCAACATTGTAATGAAGAGTCGTAACATTCTAATAGAGAGTCGCAACATTCTAATAGCGGATCGCAACATTGTAATGAAGAGTCGTAACATTCTAATAGAGAGTCGCAACATTCTAATAGCGGATCGCAACATTGTAATGAAGAGTCGTAACATTCTAATAGAGAGTCGCAACATTCTAATAGTGGATCGCAACATTGTAATGAAGAGTCGTAACATTCTAATAGATAGTCGCAACATTCTAATAGCGGATCGCAACATTGTTATGAAGAGTCGTAACATTCTAATAGAGAGTCGCAACATTCTATTAGCGGATCGCAACATTGTAATGAAGAGTCGTAACATTCTAATAGAGAGTCGCAACATTCTAATAGCGGATCGCAACATTGTAATGAAGAGTCGTAACATTCTAATAGAGAGTCGCAAAATTCTAATTGCTGATCGCAACATTGTAATGAAGAGTCGTAACATTCTAATAGAGAGTCGCAACATTCTAATAGCGGATCGCAACATTGTAATGAAGAGTCGTAACATTCTAATGAAGAGTCGCAAAATTCTAATAGCGGATCGCAACATTGTAATGAAGAGTCATAACATTCTAATGGAGAGTCGCAAAATTCTAATAGCGGATCGCAACATTGTAATGAAGAGTCGTGACATTCTAATAGAGAGTCGCAAAATTCTAATAGCGGATTGCAACATTGTAATGAAGAGTCGTAACATTCTAATAGAGAGTCGCAAAATTCTAATAGCGGATCGCAACATTGTAATGAAGAGTCGTAACATTCTAATGGAGAGTCGCAACATTCTAATAGCGGATCGCAACATTGTAATGAAGAGTCGTGACATTCTAATAGAGTCGCAACATTCTAATTGCGGATTGCAACATTGTGATGAAGAGTCATAACATTCTAATGGAGATATGCAACATTCTAATAGCAGATCGCAACATTATAATGAAGATTCGTAACATTCTAATAGAGATTCGCAACATTCTAATAGCGGATCGCAACATTGTAATGAAGAGTCGTAACATTCTAATAGAGAGTCGCAACATTCTAATAGCGGATCGCAACATTGTAATGAAGAGTCGTTACATTCTAATAGAGAGTCGCAACATTCTAATAGCGGATCGCAACATTGTAATGAAGAGTCGTAACATTCTAATAGAGAGTCGCAACATTCTAATAGCGGATCGCAACATTGTAATGAAGAGTCGTAACATTCTAATAGAGAGTCGCAACATTCTAATAGCGGATCGCAACATTGTAATGAAGAGTCGTAACATTCTAATAGAGAGTCGCAACATTCTAATAGCGGATCGCAACATTGTAATGAAGAGTCATAACATTCTAATGGAGAGTCGCAAAATTCTAATAGCGGATCGCAACATTGTAATGAAGAGTCGTGACATTCTAATAGAGAGTCGCAAAATTCTAATAGCGGATTGCAACATTGTAATGAAGAGTCGTAACATTCTAATAGAGAGTCGCAAAATTCTAATAGCGGATCGCAACATTGTAATGAAGAGTCGTAACATTCTAATGGAGAGTCGCAACATTCTAATAGCGGATCGCAACATTGTAATGAAGAGTCGTGACATTCTAATAGAGTCGCAACATTCTAATAGCGGATTGCAACATTGTGATGAAGAGTCATAACATTCTAATGGAGATATGCAACATTCTAATAGCAGATCGCAACATTATAATGAAGATTCGTAACATTCTAATAGAGATTCGCAACATTCTAATAGCGGATCGCAACATTGTAATGAAGAGTCGTAACATTCTAATAGAGAGTCGCAACATTCTAATAGCGGATCGCAACATTGTAATGAAGAGTCGTAACATTCTAATAGAGAGTCGCAACATTCTAATAGCGGATCGCAACATTGTAATGAAGAGTCGTAACATTCTAATAGAGAGTCGCAACATTCTAATAGCGGATCGCAACATTGTAATGAAGAGTCGTAACATTCTAATAGAGAGTCGCAACATTCTAATAGCGGATTGCAATATTGTAATGAAGAGTCGTAACATTCTAATAGAGAGTCGCAACATTGTAATGAAGAGTCGTAACATTCTAATGGAGAGTCGCAACATTCTAATAGCGGATCACAACTTTGTAATGAAGAATCGTAACATTCTAATGGAGAGTCGCAACATTCTCATAGTGGATCGCAACATTGTAATGAAGAGTCGTAACATTCTAATAGAGAGTCGCAACATTCTAATTGCGGATCGCAACATTGTAATGAAGAGTTGTAACATTCTAATAGAGAGTCGCAACATTCTAATAGCGGATCGCAACATTGTAATGAAGAGTCGTAACATTCAAATAGAGAGTCACAACATTTTAATAGCGGATCGCAACATTGTAATGAAGAGTCCTAACATTCTAATAGAGAGTCGCAACATTCTAATAGCGGATCGCAACATTGTAATGAAGAGTCATAACATTCTAATGGAGAGTCGCAACATTCTAATAGCGGATCGCAACATTGTAATGAAGAGTCGTAACATTCTAGTAGAGAGTCGCAACATTCTAATAGCGGATCGCAACATTGGAATGAAGAGTCGTAACATTCTAATAGAGAGTCGCAAAATTCTAATAGCGGATCGCAACATTGTAATGAAGAGTCGTAACATTCTAATGGAGAGTCGCAACATTCTAATAGCGGATCGCAACATTGTAATGAAGAGTCGTGACATTCTAATAGAGAGTCGCAACATTCTAATAGCGGATTGCAACATTGTAATGAAGAGTCGTAACATTCTAATGGAGAGTCGCAACATTCTAATAGCGGATTGCAACATTGTAATGAAGAGTCGTAACATTCTAATAGAGAGTCGCAACATTCTAATAGCGGATCGCAACATTGTAATGAAGAGTCGTAACATTCTAATAGAGAGTCGCAACATTCTAATAGCGGATCGCAACATTGTAATGAAGAGTCGTACCATTCTAATAGAGAGTCGCAAAATTCTAATAGCGGATCGCAACATTGTAATGAAGTGTCGTAACATTCTAATGGAGAGTCGCAACATTCTAACAGCGGATCGCAACATTGTAATGAAAAGTCGTGACATTCTAATAGAGAGTCGCAACATTCTAATAGCAGATCGCAACATTGTAATGAAGACTCGTAACATTCTGATAGAGAGTCGCAACATTCTAATAGCGGATCGCAACATTGTTATGAAGAGTCGTAACATTCTAATAGAGAGTCGCAAAATTCTAATAGCGGATCGCAACATTGTAATGAAGAGTCGTAACATTCTAATGGAGAGTCGCAACATTCTAATAGCGGATCGCAACATTGTAATGAAGAGTCGTGACATTCTAATAGAGAGTCGCAAAATTCTAATAGCGGATTGCAACATTGTAATGAAGAGTCGTAACATTCTAATGGAGAGTCGCAACATTCTAATAGCAGATCGCAACATTGTAATGAAGAGTCGTAACATTCTAATAGAGAGTCGCAACATTCTAATAGCGGATCGCAACATTGTAATGAAGAGTTGTAACATTCTAATAGAGAGTCGCAACATTCTAATAGCGGATCGCAACATTGTAATGAAGAGTCGTAACATTCTAATAGAGAGTTGCAATATTCTAATAGCGGATCGCAACATTGTAATGAAGAGTCGTACCATTCTAATAGAGAGTCGCAAAATTCTAATAGCGGATTGCAACATTGTAATGAAGAGTTGTAACATTCTAATGGAGAGTCGCAACATTCTAATAGCGAGTCGCAAAATTCTAATAGCGGATCGCACCATTGTAATGAAGAGTCGTAACATTCTAATGGAGAGTCGCAACATTCTAATAGCGGATCGCAACATTGTAATGAAGAGTCGTAACATTCTAATAGAGAGTCGCAACATTCTAATAGCGGATCGCAACTTTGTAATGAAGAGTCGTAACATTCTAATAGAGAGTCGCAACATTCTAATAGCGGATCGCAACATTGTAATGAAGAGTCGTAACATTCTAATAGATAGTCGCAACATTCTAATAGCGGATCGCAACATTGTTATGAAGAGTCGTAGCATTCTAATAGAGAGTCGCAACATTCTATTAGCGGATCGCAACATTGTAATGAAGAGTCGTAACATTCTAATAGAGAGTCGCAACATTCTAATAGCGGATCGCAACATTGTAATGAAGAGTCGTAACATTCTAATAGAGAGTCGCAAAATTCTAATAGCGGATTGCAACATTGTAATGAAGAGTCGTAACATTCTAATAGAGAGTCGCAACATTCTAATTGCGGATCGCAACATTGTAATGAAGTGTCGTAACATTCTAATAGAGAGTCGCAACATTCTATTAGCGGATCGCAACATTGTAATGAAGAGACGTAACATTCTAATAGAGAGTCGCAACATTCTAATAGCGGATCGCAACATTGTAATGAAGAGTCGTAACATTCTAATAGAGAGTCGCAACATTCTAATAGCGGATCGCAACATTGTAATGAAGAGTTGTAAAATTCTAATGAAGAGTCGCAACATTCTAATAGCGGATCACAACTTTGTAATGAAGAATCATAACATTCTAATGGAGAGTCGCAACATTCTCATAGTGGATCGCAACATTGTAATGAAGAGTCGTAACATTCTAATAGAGAGTCGCAACATTCTAATAGCGGATCGCAACATTGTAATGAAGAGTCGTAACATTCTAATAGAGAGTCGCAACATTCTAATAGCGGATTGCAACATTGTAATGAAGAGTCGTAACATTCTAATGGAGAGTCGCAACATTCTAATAGCGGATCGCAACATTGTAATGAAGAGTCGTAACATTCTAATAGAGAGTTGCAACATTCTAATAGCGGATCGCAACATTGTAATGAAGAGTCGTAACATTCTAATAGAGAGTCGCAAAATTCTAATAGCGGATCGCAACATTGTAATGAAGAGTCGTAACATTCTAATGGAGAGTCGCAACATTCTAATAGCGGATCGCAACATTGTAATGAAGAGTCGTAACATTCTAATAGAGAGTCGCAACATTCTAATAGCGGATCGCAACTTTGTAATGAAGAGTCGTAACATTCTAATAGAGAGTCGCAACATTCTAATAGCGGATCGCAACATTGTAATGAAGAGTCGTAACATTCTAATAGATAGTCTCAACATTCTAATAGCGGATAGCAACATTGTTATGAAGAGTCGTAGCATTCTAATAGAGAGTCGCAACATTCTATTAGCGGATTGCAACATTGTAATGAAGAGTCGTAACATTCTAATAGAGAGTCGCAACATTCTAATAGCGGATCGCAACATTGTAATGAAGAGTCGTAACATTCTAATAGAGAGTCGCAAAATTCTAATAGCGGATCGCAACATTGTAATGAAGAGTCGTAACATTCTAATAGAGAGTCGCAACATTCTAATTGCGGATCGCAACATTGTAATGAAGTGTCGTAACATTCTAATAGAGAGTCGCAACATTCTATTAGCGGATCGCAACATTGTAATGAAGAGACGTAACATTCTAATAGAGAGTCGCAACATTCTAATAGCGGATCGCAACATTGTAATGAAGAGTCGTAACATTCTAATAGAGAGTCGCAACATTCTAATAGCGGATCGCAACATTATAATGAAGAGTTGTAAAATTCTAATGAAGAGTCGCAACATTCTAATAGCGGATCACAACTTTGTAATGAAGAATCGTAACATTCTAATGGAGAGTCGCAACATTCTCATTGTGGATCGCAACATTGTAATGAAGAGTCGTAACATTCTAATAGAGAGTCGCAACATTCTAATAGCGGATCGCAACATTGTAATGAAGAGTCGTAACATTCTAATAGAGAGTCGCAACATTCTAATAGCGGACTGAAACATTGTAATGAAGAGTCGTAACATTCTAATGGTGAGTCGCAACATTCTAATAGCAGATCGCAACATTGTAATGAAGAGTCGTAACATTCTAATAGAGAGTCGCAACATTCTAATAGCGGATCGCAACATTGTAATGAAAAGTCGTAACATTCTAATAGAGAGTCGCAACATTCTAATAGCGGATCGCAACATTGTAATGAAGAGTCGTAACATTCTAATAGAGAGTCGCAACATTCTAATAGCGGATTGCAACATTGTAATGAAGAGTCGTAACATTTTAATGGAGAGTCGCTACATTCTAATAGCGGATCACAACTTTGTAATGAAGAATCGTAACATTCTAATGGAGAGTCGCAACATTCTCATAGGGGATCGCAACATTGTAATGAAGAATCGTAACATTCTAATAGAGAGTCGCAACATTCTAATAGCGGATCGCAACATTTTAATGAAGAGTCGTAACATTCTAATAGAGAGTCACAACATTCTAATAGCGGATCGCAACATTGTAATGAAGAGTCGTAACATTTAATAGAGAGTCGCAACATTCTAATAGCGGATCGCAAAATTGTAATGAAGAGTCGTAACATTCTAATAGAGAGTCGCAACATTCTAATAGCGGATCGCAACATTGTAATGAAGAGTCGTAACATTCTAATAGAGAGTCGCAATATTCTAATAGCGGATCGCAACATTGTAATGAAGAGTCGTAACATTCTAATAGAGAGTCGCAATATTCTAATAGCGGATCGCAACATTGTAATGAAGAGTCGTAACATTCTAATGGAGAGTCGCAACATTCTAATAGCGGATCGCAACATTGTAATGAAGAGTCGTGACATTCTAATAGAGAGTCGCAACATTCTAATAGCGGATTGCAACATTGTAATGAAGAGTCGTAACATTCTAATGGAGAGTCGCAACATTCTAATAGCAGATTGCAGCATTGTAATGAAGAGTCGTAACATTCTAATAGAGAGTCGCAACATTCTAATAGCAGATCGCAACATTGTAATGAAGAGTCGTAACATTCTAATAGAGAGTCGCAACATTCTAATAGCGGATCGCAACATTGTAATGAAGAGTCGTAACATTCTAATAGAGAGTCGCAACATTCTAATAGCGGATCGCGACATTGTAATGAAGAGTCGTAACATTCTAATGGAGAGTCGCAACATTCTAATTGCGGATCGCAACATTGTAATGAAGAGTCGTAACATTCTAATAGAGAGTCGCAGCATTCTAATAGCGGATCGCAACATTGTAATAAAGAGTTGTAACATTCTAATAGAGAGTCGCAACATTCTAATAGCGGAATCGCAACATTGTTATGAAGAGTCGTAACATTCTAATGGAGAGTCGCAACATTCTAATAGCGGATCACAACTTTGTAATGAAGAATCGTAACATTCTAATGGAGAGTCGCAACATTCTCATAGTGGATCGCAACATTGTAATGAAGAGTCGTAACATTCTAATAGAGAGTCGCAACATTCTAATAGCGGATCGCAACATTGTAATGAAGAGTCGTAACATTCTAATAGAGAGTCGCAACATTCTAATAGCGGATTGCAACATTGTAATGAAGAGTCGTAACATTCTAATGGAGAGTCGCAACATTCTAATAGCGGATCGCAACATTGTAATGAAGAGTCGTAACATTCTAATAGAGAGTCGCAACATTCTAATAGCAGATCACAACATTGTAATGAAGAGTCGTAACATTCTAATAGAGAGTCGCAACATTCTAATAGCGGATCGCAACATTGTAATGAAGAGTCGTAACATTCTAATAGAGAGTCGCAAAATTCTAATAGCGGATCGCAACATTGTAATGAAGAGTCGTAACATTCTAATGGAGAGTCGCAACATTCTAATAGCGGATCGCAACATTGTAATGAAGAGTCGTAACATTCTAATAGAGAGTCGCAACATTCTAATAGCGGATCGCAACTTTGTAATGAAGAGTCGTAACATTCTAATAGAGAGTCGCAACATTCTAATAGCGGATCGCAACATTGTAATGAAGAGTCGTAACATTCTAATAGATAGTCGCAACATTCTAATAGTGGATAGCAACATTGTTATGAAGAGTCGTAGCATTCTAAAAGAGAGTCGCAACATTCTATTAGCGGATCGCAACATTGTAATGAAGAGTCGTAACATTCTAATAGAGAGTCGCAACATTCTAATAGCGGATCGCAACATTGTAATGAAGAGTCGTAACATTCTAATAGAGAGTCGCAAAATTCTAATAGCGGATCGCAACATTGTAATGAAGAGTCGTAACATTCTAATAGAGAGTCGCAACATTCCAATTGCGGATCGCAACATTGTAATGAAGTGTCGTAACATTCTAATAGAGAGTCGCAACATTCTATTAGTGGATCGCAACATTGTAATGAAGAGACGTAACATTCTAATAGAGAGTCGCAACATTCTAATAGCGGATCGCAACATTGTAATGAAGAGTCGTAACATTCTAATAGAGAGTCGCAACATTCTAATAGCGGATCGCAACATTGTAATGAAGAGTTGTAAAATTCTAATGAAGAGTCGCAACATTCTAATAGCGGATCACAACTTTGTAATGAAGAATCGTAACATTCTAATGGAGAGTCGCAACATTCTCATTGTGGGTCGCAACATTGTAATGAAGAGTCGTAACATTCTAATAGAGAGTCGCAACATTCTAATAGCGGATCGCAACATTGTAATGAAGAGTCGTAACATTCTAATAGAGAGTCGCAACATTCTAATAGCGGACTGAAACATTGTAATGAAGAGTCGTAACATTCTAATGGTGAGTCGCAACATTCTAATAGCAGATCGCAACATTGTAATGAAGAGTCGTAACATTCTAATAGAGAGTCGCAACATTCTAATAGCGGATCGCAACATTGTAATGAAGAGTCGTAACATTCTAATAGAGAGTCGCAACATTCTAATAGCAGATCGCAACATTGTAATGAAGAGTCGTAACATTCTAATAGAGAGTCGCAACATTCTAATAGCGGATTGCAACATTGTAATGAAGAGTCGTAACATTTTAATGGAGAGTCGCTACATTCTAATAGCGGATCACAACTTTGTAATGAAGAATCGTAACATTCTAATGGAGAGTCGCAACATTCTCATAGGGGATCGCAACATTGTAATGAAGAGTCGTAACATTCTAATAGAGAGTCGTAACATTCTAATTGCGGATCGCAACATTGTAATGAAGAGTCGTAACATTCTAATAGAGAGTCGCAACATTCTAATAGCGGATCGCAACATTGTAATGAAGAGTCGTAACATTCTAATAGAGAGTCACAACATTCTAATAGCGGATCGCAACATTGTAATGAAGAGTCGTAACATTCTAATAGAGAGTCACAACATTCTAATAGCGGATCGCAACATTGTAATGAAGAGTCGTAACATTTAATAGAGAGTCGCAACATTCTAATAGCGGATTGCAACGTTGTAATGAAGAGTCGTAACATTCTAATAGATATTCGCAACATTCTAATAGCGGATCGCAACATTGTAATGAAGAGTCGTAACATTCTAATGGAGATTCGCAACATTCTAATAGCGGATCGCAACATTGTAATGAAGAGTCGTGACATTCTAATAGAGAGTCGCAACATTCTAATAGCGGATTGCAACATTGTAATGAAGAGTCGTAACATTCTAATGGAGAGTCGCAACATTCTAATAGCGGATTGCAACATTGTAATGAAGAGTCGTAACATTCTAATAGAGAGTCGCAACATTCTAATAGCAGATCGCAACATTGTAATGAAGAGTCGTAACATTCTAATAGAGAGTCGCAACATTCTAATAGAGAGTCGCAAAATTCTAATAGCGGATTGCAACATTGTAATGAAGAGTCGTAACATTTTAATGGAGAGTCGCAACATTCTAATAGCAGATCGCAACATTGTAATGAAGAGTCGTAACATTCTAATAGAGAGTCGCAACATTCTATTAGCGGATTGCAACATTGTAATGAAGAGTCGTAACATTCTAATAGAGAGTCGCAACATTCTAATAGCGGATCGCAACATTGTAATGAAGAGTCGTAACATTCTAATAGAGAGTTGCAATATTCTAATAGCGGATCGCAACATTGTAATGAATAGTCGTACCATTCTAATAGAGAGTCGCAAAATTCTAATAGCGGATTGCAACATTGTAATGAAGAGTCGTAACATTCTAATGGAGAGTCGCAACATTCTAATAGAGAGTCGCAAAATTCTAATAGCGGATCGCACCATTGTAATGAAGAGTCGTAACATTCTAATGGAGAGTCGCAACATTCTAATAGCGGATCGCAACATTGTAATGAAGAGTCGTAACATTCTAATAGAGAGTCGCAACATTCTAATAGCGGATCGCAACTTTGTAATGAAGAGTCGTAACATTCTAATAGAGAGTCGCAACATTCTAATAGCGGATCGCAACATTGTAATGAAGAGTCGTAACATTCTAATAGATAGTCGCAACATTCTAATAGCGGATCGCAACATTGTTATGAAGAGTCGTAGCATTCTAATAGAGAGTCGCAACATTCTATTAGCGGATCGCAACATTGTAATGAAGAGTCGTAACATTCTAATAGAGAGTCGCAACATTCTAATAGCGGATCGCAACATTGTAATGAAGAGTCGTAATATTCTAATAGAGAGTCGCAAAATTCTAATAGCGGATTGCAACATTGTAATGAAGAGTCGTAACATTCTAATAGAGAGTCGCAACATTCTAATTGCGGATCGCAACATTGTAATGAAGTGTCGTAACATTCTAATAGAGAGTCGCAACATTCTATTAGCGGATCGCAACATTGTAATGAAGAGACGTAACATTCTAATAGAGAGTCGCAACATTCTAATAGCGGATCGCAACATTGTAATGAAGAGTCGTAACATTCTAATAGAGAGTCGCAACATTCTAATAGCGGATCGCAACATTGTAATGAAGAGTTGTAAAATTCTAATGAAGAGTCGCAACATTCTAATAGCGGATCACAACTTTGTAATGAAGAATCGTAACATTCTAATGGAGAGTCGCAACATTCTCATAGTGGATCGCAACATTGTAATGAAGAGTCGTAACATTCTAATAGAGAGTCGCAACATTCTAATAGCGGATCGCAACATTGTAATGAAGAGTTGTAACATTCTAATAGAGAGTCGCAACATTCTAATAGCGGATTGCAACATTGTAATGAAGAGTCGTAACATTCTAATGGAGAGTCGCAACATTCTAATAGCGGATCGCAACATTGTAATGAAGAGTCGTAACATTCTAATAGAGAGTCGCAACATTCTAATAGCGGATCGCAACATTGTAATGAAGAGTCGTAACATTCTAATAGAGAGTCGCAAAATTCTAATAGCGGATCGCAACATTGTAATGAAGAGTCGTAACATTCTAATGGAGAGTCGCAACATTCTAATAGCGGATCGCAACATTGTAATGAAGAGTCGTAACATTCTAATAGAGAGTCGCAACATTCTAATAGCGGATCGCAACTTTGTAATGAAGAGTCGTAACATTCTAATAGAGAGTCGCAACATTCTAATAGCGGATCGCAACATTGTAATGAAGAGTCGTAACATTCTAATAGATAGTCGCAACATTCTAATAGCGGATAGCAACATTGTTATGAAGAGTCGTAGCATTCTAATAGAGAGTCGCAACATTCTATTAGCGGATCGCAACATTGTAATGAAGAGTCGTAACATTCTAATAGAGAGTCGCAACATTCTAATAGCGGATCGCAACATTGTAATGAAGAGTCGTAACATTCTAATAGAGAGTCGCAAAATTCTAATAGCGGATCGAAACATTGTAATGAAGAGTCGTAACATTCTAATAGAGAGTCGCAACATTCTAATTGCGGATCGCAACATTGTAATGAAGTGTCGTAACATTCTAATAGAGAGTCGCAACATTCTATTAGCGGATCGCAACATTGTAATGAAGAGACGTAACATTCTAATAGAGAGTCGCAACATTCTAATAGCGGATCGCAACATTGTAATGAAGAGTCGTAACATTCTAATAGAGAGTCGCAACATTCTAATAGCGGATCGCAACATTTTAATGAAGAGTTGTAAAATTCTAATGAAGAGTCGCAACATTCTAATAGCGGATCACAACTTTGTAATGAAGAATCGTAACATTCTAATGGAGAGTCGCAACATTCTCATTGTGGATCGCAACATTGTAATGAAGAGTCGTAACATTCTAATAGAGAGTCGCAACATTCTAATAGCGGATCGCAACATTGTAATGAAGAGTCGTAACATTCTAATAGAGAGTCGCAACATTCTAATAGCGGACTGAAACATTGTAATGAAAAGTCGTAACATTCTAATGGTGAGTCGCAACATTCTAATAGCAGATCGCAACATTGTAATGAAGAATCGTAACATTCTAATAGAGAGTCGCAACATTCTAATAGCGGATCGCAACATTGTAATGAAGAGTCGTAACATTCTAATAGAGAGTCGTAACATTCTAATAGCGGATCGCAACATTGTAATGAAGAGTCGTAACATTCTAATAGAGAGTCGCAACATTCTAATAGCGGATTGCAACATTGTAATGAAGAGTCGTAACATTTTAATGGAGAGTCGCTACATTCTAATAGCGGATCACAACTTTGTAATGAAGAATCGTAACATTCTAATGGAGAGTCGCAACATTCTCATAGGGGATCGCAACATTGTAATGAAGAATCGTAACATTCTAATAGAGAGTCGCAACATTCTAATTGCGGATCGCAACATTGTAATGAAGAGTCGTAACATTCTAATAGAGAGTCGCAACATTCTAATAGCGGATCGCAACATTGTAATGAAGAGTAGTAACATTCTAATAGAGAGTCACAACATTCTAATAGCGGATCGCAACATTGTAATGAAGAGTCGTAACATTTAATAGAGAGTCGCAACATTCTAATAGCGGATCGCAAAATTGTAATGAAGAGTCGTAACATTCTAATAGAGAGTCGCAACATTCTAATAGCGGATCGCAACATTGTAATGAAGAGTCGTAACATTCTAATAGAGAGTCGCAATATTCTAATAGCGGATCGCAACATTGTAATGAAGAGTCGTAACATTCTAATAGAGAGTCGCAATATTCTAATAGCGGATCGCAAAATTGTAATGAAGAGTCGTAACATTCTAATGGAGAGTCGCAACATTCTAATAGCGGATCGCAACATTGTAATGAAGAGTCGTGACATTCTAATAGAGAGTCGCAACATTCTAATAGCGGATTGCAACATTGTAATGAAGAGTCGTAACATTCTAATAGAGAGTCGCAACATTCTAATAGCGGATTGCAACATTGTAATGAAGAGTCGTAACATTCTAATGGAGAGTCGCAACATTCTAATAGCGGATCGCAACATTGTAATGAAGAGTCGTAACATTCTAATAGAGAGTCGCAACATTCTAATAGCGGATCGCAACATTGTAATGAAGAGTCGTAACATTCTAATAGAGAGTCGCAACATTCTAATAGCGGATCGCAACATTGTAATGAAGAGTCGTAACATTCTAATAGAGAGTCGCAAAATTCTAATAGCGGATCGCAACATTGTAATGAAGAGTCGCAACATTCTAATGGAGAGTCGCAACATTCTAATAGCGGATCGCAACATTGTAATGAAGAGTCGTAACATTCTAATAGAGAGTCGCAACATTCTAATAGCGGATCGCAACTTTGTAATGAAGAGTCGTAACATTCTAATAGAGAGTCGCAACATTCTAATAGCGGATCGCAACATTGTAATGAAGAGTCGTAACATTCTAATAGATAGTCGCAACATTCTAATAGCGGATAGCAACATTGTTATGAAGAGTCGTAGCATTCTAATAGAGAGTCGCAACATTCTATTAGCGGATCGCAACATTGTAATGAAGAGTCGTAACATTCTAATAGAGAGTCGCAACATTCTAATAGCGGATCGCAACATTGTAATGAAGAGTCGTAACATTCTAATAGAGAGTCGCAAAATTCTAATAGCGGATCGCAACATTGTAATGAAGAGTCGTAACATTCTAATAGAGAGTCGCAACATTCTAATTGCGGATCGCAACATTGTAATGAAGTGTCGTAACATTCTAATAGAGAGTCGCAACATTCTATTAGCGGATCGCAACATTGTAATGAAGAGACGTAACATTCTAATAGAGAGTCGCAACATTCTAATAGCGGATCGCAACATTGTAATGAAGAGTCGTAACATTCTAATAGAGAGTCGCAACATTCTAATAGCGGATCGCAACATTGTAATGAAGAGTTGTAAAATTCTAATGAAGAATCGCAACATTCTAATAGCGGATCACAACTTTGTAATGAAGAATCGTAACATTCTAATGGAGAGTCGCAACATTCTCATTGTGGATCGCAACATTGAAATGAAGAGTCGTAACATTCTAATAGAGAGTCGCAACATTCTAATAGCGGATCGCAACATTGTAATGAAGAGTCGTAACATTCTAATAGAGAGTCGCAACATTCTAATAGCGGACTGAAACATTGTAATGAAGAGTCGTAACATTCTAATGGTGAGTCGCAACATTCTAATAGCAGATCGCAACATTGTAATGAAGAGTCGTAACATTCTAATAGAGAGTCGCAACATTCTAATAGCGGATCGCAACATTGTAATGAAGAGTCGTAACATTCTAATAGAGAGTCGCAACATTCTAATAGCAGATCGCAACATTGTAATGAAGAGTCGTAACATTCTAATAGAGAGTCGCAACATTCTAATAGCGGATTGCAACATTGTAATGAAGAGTCGTAACATTTTAATGGAGAGTCGCTACATTCTAATAGCGGATCACAACTTTGTAATGAAGAATCGTAACATTATAATGGAGAGTCGCAACATTCTCATAGGGGATCGCAACATTGTAATGAAGAGTCGTAACATTCTAATAGAGAGTCGCAACATTCTAATTGCGGATCGCAACATTGTAATGAAGAGTCGTAACATTCTAATAGAGAGTCGCAACATTCTAATAGCGGATCGCAACATTGTAATGAAGAGTCGTAACATTCTAATAGAGAGTCACAACATTCTAATAGCGGATCGCAACATTGTAATGAAGAGTCGTAACATTCTAATAGAGAGTCACAACATTCTAATAGCGGATCGCAACATTGTAATGAAGAGTCGTAACATTTAATAGAGAGTCGCAACATTCTAATAGCGGATCGCAACATTGTAATGAAGAGTCGTAACATTCTAATAGAGAGTCGCAACATTCTAATAGCGGATTGCAACATTGTAATGAAGAGTCGTAACATTCTAATGGAGATTCGCAACATTCTAATAGCGGATCGCAACATTGTAATGAAGAGTCGTGACATTCTAATAGAGAGTCGCAACATTCTAATAGCGGATTGTAACATTGTAATGAAGAGTCGTAACATTCTAATGGAGAGTCGCAACATTCTAATAGCGGATTGCAACATTGTAATGAAGAGTCGTAACATTCTAATAGAGAGTCGCAACATTCTAATAGCAGATCGCAACATTGTAATGAAGAGTCGTAACATTCTAATAGAGAGTCGCAACATTCTAATAGCGGATCGCAACATTGTAATGAAGAGTCGTAACATTCTAATAGAGAGTCGCAACATTCTAATAGCGGATCGCAACATTGTAATGAAGAGTCATAACATTCTAATAGAGAGTCGCAGCATTCTAATAGCGGATCGCAACATTGTAATAAAGAGTTGTAACATTCTAATAGAGAGTCGCAACATTCTAATAGCGGAATCGCAACATTGTTATGAAGAGTCGTAACATTCTAATGGAGAGTCGCAACATTCTAATAGCGGATCACAACTTTGTAATGAAGAATCGTAACATTCTAATAGAGAGTCGCAAAATTCTAATAGCGGATCGCAACATTGTAATGAAGAGTCGTAACATTCTAATAGAGAGTCGCAACATTCTAATTGCGGATCGCAACATTGTAATGAAGTGTCGTAACATTCTAATAGAGAGTCGCAACATTCTATTAGCGGATCGCAACATTGTAATGAAGAGACGGAACATTCTAATAGAGAGTCGCAACATTCTAATAGCGGATCGCAACATTGTAATGAAGAGTCGTAACATTCTAATAGAGAGTCGCAACATTCTAATAGCGGATCGCAACATTGTAATGAAGAGTTGTAAAATTCTAATGAAGAGTCGCAACATTCTAATAGCGGATCACAACTTTGTAATGAAGAATCGTAACATTCTAATGGAGAGTCGCAACATTCTCATTGTAGATCGCAACATTGTAATGAAGAGTCGTAACATTCTAATAGAGAGTCGCAACATTCTAATAGCGGATCGCAACATTGTAATGAAGAGTCGTAACATTCTAATAGAGAGTCGCAACATTCTAATAGCGGACTGAAACATTGTAATGAAGAGTCGTAACATTCTAATGGTGAGTCGCAAAATTCTAATAGCAGATCGCAACATTGTAATGAAGAGTCGTAACATTCTAATGGAGAGTCGCAACATTCTAATAGCGGATCGCAACATTGTAATGAAGAGTCGTACCATTCTAATAGAGAGTCGCAACATTCTAATAGCGGATTGCAACATTGTAATGAAGAGTCGTAACATTCTAATGGAGAGTCGCAGCATTCTAATAGCGGATCGCAACATTGTAATAAAGAGTTGTAACATTCTAATAGAGAGTCGCAACATTCTAATAGCGGAATCGCAACATTGTTATGAAGAGTCGTAACATTCTAATGGAGAGTCGCAACATTCTAATAGCGGATCACAACTTTGTAATGAAGAATCGTAACATTCTAATGGAGAGTCGCAACATTCTCATAGTGGATCGCAACATTGTAATGAAGAGTCGTAACATTCTAATAGAGAGTCGCAACATTCTAATAGCGGATCGCAACATTGTAATGAAGAGTCGTAACATTCTAATAGAGAGTCGCAACATTCTAATAGCGGATTGCAACATTGTAATGAAGAGTCGTAACATTCTAATGGAGAGTCGCAACATTCTAATAGCGGATCGCAACATTGTAATGAAGAGTCGTAACATTCTAATAGAGAGTCGCAACATTCTAATAGCGGATCGCAACATTGTAATGAAGAGTCGTAACATTCTAATAGAGAGTCGCAACATTCTAATAGCGGATCGCAACATTGTAATGAAGAGTCGTAACATTCTAATAGAGAGTCGCAAAATTCTAATAGCGGATCGCAACATTGTAATGAAGAGTCGCAACATTCTAATGGAGAGTCGCAACATTCTAATAGCGGATCGCAACATTGTAATGAAGAGTCGTAACATTCTAATAGAGAGTCGCAACATTCTAATAGCGGATCGCAACTTTGTAATGAAGAGTCGTAACATTCTAATAGAGAGTCGCAACATTCTAATAGCGGATCGCAACATTGTAATGAAGAGTCGTAACATTCTAATAGATAGTCGCAACATTCTAATAGCGGATAGCAACATTGTTATGAAGAGTCGTAGCATTCTAATAGAGAGTCGCAACATTCTATTAGCGGATCGCAACATTGTAATGAAGAGTCGTAACATTCTAATAGAGAGTCGCAACATTCTAATAGCGGATCGCAACATTGTAATGAAGAGTCGTAACATTCTAATAGAGAGTCGCAAAATTCTAATAGCGGATCGCAACATTGTAATGAAGAGTCGTAACATTCTAATAGAGAGTCGCAACATTCTAATTGCGGATCGCAACATTGTAATGAAGTGTCGTAACATTCTAATAGAGAGTCGCAACATTCTATTAGCGGATCGCAACATTGTAATGAAGAGACGTAACATTCTAATAGAGAGTCGCAACATTCTAATAGCGGATCGCAACATTGTAATGAAGAGTCGTAACATTCTAATAGAGAGTCGCAACATTCTAATAGCGGATCGCAACATTGTAATGAAGAGTTGTAAAATTCTAATGAAGAATCGCAACATTCTAATAGCGGATCACAACTTTGTAATGAAGAATCGTAACATTCTAATGGAGAGTCGCAACATTCTCATTGTGGATCGCAACATTGTAATGAAGAGTCGTAACATTCTAATAGAGAGTCGCAACATTCTAATAGCGGATCGCAACATTGTAATGAAGAGTCGTAACATTCTAATAGAGAGTCGCAACATTCTAATAGCGGACTGAAACATTGTAATGAAGAGTCGTAACATTCTAATGGTGAGTCGCAACATTCTAATAGCAGATCGCAACATTGTAATGAAGAGTCGTAACATTCTAATAGAGAGTCGCAACATTCTAATAGCGGATCGCAACATTGTAATGAAGAGTCGTAACATTCTAATAGAGAGTCGCAACATTCTAATAGCAGATCGCAACATTGTAATGAAGAGTCGTAACATTCTAATAGAGAGTCGCAACATTCTAATAGCGGATTGCAACATTGTAATGAAGAGTCGTAACATTTTAATGGAGAGTCGCTACATTCTAATAGCGGATCACAACTTTGTAATGAAGAATCGTAACATTATAATGGAGAGTCGCAACATTCTCATAGGGGATCGCAACATTGTAATGAAGAGTCGTAACATTCTAATAGAGAGTCGCAACATTCTAATTGCGGATCGCAACATTGTAATGAAGAGTCGTAACATTCTAATAGAGAGTCGCAACATTCTAATAGCGGATCGCAACATTGTAATGAAGAGTCGTAACATTCTAATAGAGAGTCACAACATTCTAATAGCGGATCGCAACATTGTAATGAAGAGTCGTAACATTCTAATAGAGAGTCACAACATTCTAATAGCGGATCGCAACATTGTAATGAAGAGTCGTAACATTTAATAGAGAGTCACAACATTCTAATAGCGGATCGCAACATTGTAATGAAGAGTCGTAACATTCTAATAGAGAGTCGCAACATTCTAATAGCGGATCGCAACATTGTAATGAAGAGTCGTAACATTCTAATGGAGATTCGCAACATTCTAATAGCGGATCGCAACATTGTAATGAAGAGTCGTGACATTCTAATAGAGAGTCGCAACATTCTAATAGCGGATTGTAACATTGTAATGAAGAGTCGTAACATTCTAATGGAGAGTCGCAACATTCTAATAGCGGATTGCAACATTGTAATGAAGAGTCGTAACATTCTAATAGAGAGTCGCAACATTCTAATAGCAGATCGCAACATTGTAATGAAGAGTCGTAACATTCTAATAGAGAGTCGCAACATTCTAATAGCGGATCGCAACATTGTAATGAAGAGTCGTAACATTCTAATAGAGAGTCGCAACATTCTAATAGCGGATCGCAACATTGTAATGAAGAGTCATAACATTCTAATAGAGAGTCGCAGCATTCTAATAGCGGATCGCAACATTGTAATAAAGAGTTGTAACATTCTAATAGAGAGTCGCAACATTCTAATAGCGGAATCGCAACATTGTTATGAAGAGTCGTAACATTCTAATGGAGAGTCGCAACATTCTAATAGCGGATCACAACTTTGTAATGAAGAATCGTAACATTCTAATAGAGAGTCGCAAAATTCTAATAGCGGATCGCAACATTGTAATGAAGAGTCGTAACATTCTAATAGAGAGTCGCAACATTCTAATTGCGGATCGCAACATTGTAATGAAGTGTCGTAACATTCTAATAGAGAGTCGCAACATTCTATTAGCGGATCGCAACATTGTAATGAAGAGACGGAACATTCTAATAGAGAGTCGCAACATTCTAATAGCGGATCGCAACATTGTAATGAAGAGTCGTAACATTCTAATAGAGAGTCGCAACATTCTAATAGCGGATCGCAACATTGTAATGAAGAGTTGTAAAATTCTAATGAAGAGTCGCAACATTCTAATAGCGGATCACAACTTTGTAATGAAGAATCGTAACATTCTAATGGAGAGTCGCAACATTCTCATTGTAGATCGCAACATTGTAATGAAGAGTCGTAACATTCTAATAGAGAGTCGCAACATTCTAATAGCGGATCGCAACATTGTAATGAAGAGTCGTAACATTCTAATAGAGAGTCGCAACATTCTAATAGCGGACTGAAACATTGTAATGAAGAGTCGTAACATTCTAATGGTGAGTCGCAACATTCTAATAGCAGATCGCAACATTGTAATGAAGAGTCGTAACATTCT
The DNA here is from genome assembly GCA_947561585.1 of Caprella mutica. Taxonomy (NCBI): domain Eukaryota; kingdom Metazoa; phylum Arthropoda; class Malacostraca; order Amphipoda; family Caprellidae; genus Caprella; species Caprella mutica. Next base: position 175,187 of record CANNZV010000870.1, on the reverse strand, counting down.
AATGGAGAGTCGCAACATTCTAATAGCGGATCGCAACATTGTAATGAAGAGTCGTACCATTCTAATAGAGAGTCGCAACATTCTAATAGCGGATTGCAACATTGTAATGAAGAGTCGTAACATTCTAATGGAGAGTCGCAACATTCTAATAGCAGATCGCAACATTGTAATGAAGAGTCGTAACATTCTAATAGAGAGTCGCAACATTCTAATAGCGGATCGCAACATTGTAATGAAGAGTCGTAACATTCTAATAGAGAGTCGCAACATTCTAATAGCGGATCGCGACATTGTAATGAAGAGTCGTAACATTCTAATGGAGAGTCGCAACATTCTAATTGCGGATCGCAACATTGTAATGAAGAGTCGTAACATTCTAATAGAGAGTCGCAGCATTCTAATAGCGGATCGCAACATTGTAATAAAGAGTTGTAACATTCTAATAGAGAGTCGCAACATTCTAATAGCGGAATCGCAACATTGTTATGAAGAGTCGTAACATTCTAATGGAGAGTCGCAACATTCTAATAGCGGATCGCGACATTGTAATGAGGAGTCGTAACATTCTAATGGAGAGTCGCAACATTCTAATTGTGGATCGCAACATTGTAATGAAGAGTCGTAACATTCTAATAGAGAGTCGCAACATTCTAATAGCGGATCGCAACATTGTAATGAAGAGTCGTAACATTCTAATAGAGAGTCGCAACATTCTAATAGCGGATCGCGACATTGTAATGAAGAGTCGTAACATTCTAATGGAGAGTCGCAACATTCTAATTGCGGATCGCAACATTGTAATGAAGAGTCGTAACATTCTAATAGAGAGTCGCAGCATTCTAATAGCAGATCGCAACATTGTAATAAAGAGTTGTAACATTCTAATAGAGAGTCGCAACATTCTAATAGCGGATCGCAAAATTGTAATGAAGAGTCGTAACATTCTAATAGAGAGTCGCAACATTCTAATAGCGGATCGCAACATTGTAATGAAGAGTCGTAACATTCTAATAGAGAGTCGCAATATTCTAATAGCGGATCGCAACATTGTAATGAAGAGTCGTAACATTCTAATAGAGAGTCGCAATATTCTAATAGCGGATCGCAACATTGTAATGAAGAGTCGTAACATTCTAATGGAGAGTCGCAACATTCTAATAGCGGATCGCAACATTGTAATGAAGAGTCGTGACATTCTAATAGAGAGTCGCAACATTCTAATAGCGGATTGCAACATTGTAATGAAGAGTCGTAACATTCTAATGGAGAGTCGCAACATTCTAATAGCAGATCGCAGCATTGTAATGAAGAGTCGTAACATTCTAATAGAGAGTCGCAACATTCTAATAGCAGATCGCAACATTGTAATGAAGAGTCGTAACATTCTAATAGAGAGTCGCAACATTCTAATAGCGGATCGCAACATTGTAATGAAGAGTCGTAACATTCTAATAGAGAGTCGCAACATTCTAATAGCGGATCGCGACATTGTAATGAAAAGTCGTAACATTCTAATGGAGAGTCGCAACATTCTTATTGCGGATCGCAACATTGTAATGAAGAGTCGTAACATTCTAATAGAGAGTCGCAGCATTCTAATAGCGGATCGCAACATTGTAATAAAGAGTTGTAACATTCTAATAGAGAGTCGCAACATTCTAATAGCGGAATCGCAACATTGTTATGAAGAGTCGTAACATTCTAATGGAGAGTCGCAACATTCTAATAGCGGATCACAACTTTGTAATGAAGAATCGTAACATTCTAATGGAGAGTCGCAACATTCTCATAGTGGATCGCAACATTGTAATGAAGAGTCGTAACATTCTAATAGAGAGTCGCAACATTCTAATAGCGGATCGCAACATTGTAATGAAGAGTCGTAACATTCTAATAGAGAGTCGCAACATTCTAATAGCGGATTGCAACATTGTAATGAAGAGTCGTAACATTCTAATAGAGAGTCGCAACATTCTAATAGCGGATCGCAACATTGTAATGAAGAGTCGTAACATTCTAATAGAGAGTCGCAACATTCTAATAGCGGATCGCAACATTGTAATGAAGAGTCGTAACATTCTAATAGAGAGTCGCAAAATTCTAATAGCGGATCGCAACATTGTAATGAAGAGTCGTAACATTCTAATAGAGAGTCGCAACATTCTAATTGCGGATCGCAACATTGTAATGAAGTGTCGTAACATTCTAATAGAGAGTCGCAACATTCTATTAGCGGATCGCAACATTGTAATGAAGAGACGTAACATTCTAATAGAGAGTCGCAACATTCTAATAGCGGATCGCAACATTGTAATGAAGAGTCGTAACATTCTAATAGAGAGTCGCAACATTCTAATAGCGGATCGCAACATTGTAATGAAGAGTTGTAAAATTCTAATGAAGAATCGCAACATTCTAATAGCGGATCACAACTTTGTAATGAAGAATCGTAACATTCTAATGGAGAGTCGCAACATTCTCATTGTGGATCGCAACATTGTAATGAAGAGTCGTAACATTCTAATAGAGAGTCGCAACATTCTAATAGCGGATCGCAACATTGTAATGAAGAGTCGTAACATTCTAATAGAGAGTCGCAACATTCTAATAGCGGACTGAAACATTGTAATGAAGAGTCGTAACATTCTAATGGTGAGTCGCAACATTCTAATAGCAGATCACAACATTGTAATGAAGAGTCGTAACATTCTAATAGAGAGTCGCAACATTCTAATAGCAGATCGCAACATTGTAATGAAGAGTCGTAACATTCTAATAGAGAGTCGCAACATTCTAATAGCGGATTGCAACATTGTAATGAAGAGTCGTAACATTTTAATGGAGAGTCGCTACATTCTAATAGCGGATCACAACTTTGTAATGAAGAATCGTAACATTATAATGGAGAGTCGCAACATTCTCATAGGGGATCGCAACATTGTAATGAAGAGTCGTAACATTCTAATAGAGAGTCGCAACATTCTAATTGCGGATCGCAACATTGTAATGAAGAGTCGTAACATTCTAATAGAGAGTCGCAACATTCTAATAGCGGATCGCATGATTGTAATGAAGAGTCGTAACATTCTAATAGAGAGTCACAACATTCTAATAGCGGATCGCAACATTGTAATGAAGAGTCGTAACATTCTAATAGAGAGTCACAACATTCTAATAGCGGATCGCAACATTGTAATGAAGAGTCGTAACATTTAATAGAGAGTCGCAACATTCTAATAGCGGATCGCAACATTGTAATGAAGAGTCGTAACATTCTAATAGAGAGTCGCAACATTCTAATAGCGGATCGCAACATTGTAATGAAGAGTCGTAACATTCTAATGGAGATTCGCAACATTCTAATAGCGGATCGCAACATTGTAATGAAGAGTCGTGACATTCTAATAGAGAGTCGCAACATTCTAATAGCGGATTGCAACATTGTAATGAAGAGTCGTAACATTCTAATGGAGAGTCACAACATTCTAATAGCGGATTGCAACATTGTAATGAAGAGTCGTAACATTCTAATAGAGAGTCGCAACATTCTAATAGCAGATCGCAACATTGTAATGAAGAGTCGTAACATTCTAATAGAGAGTCGCAACATTCTAATAGCGGATCGCAACATTGTAATGAAGAGTCGTAACATTCTAATAGAGAGTCGCAACATGCTAATAGCGGATCGCAACATTGTAATGAAGAGTCATAACATTCTAATAGAGAGTCGCAGCATTCTAATAGCGGATCGCAACATTGTAATAAAGAGTTGTAACATTCTAATAGAGAGTCGCAACATTCTAATAGCGGAATCGCAACATTGTTATGAAGAGTCGTAACATTCTAATGGAGAGTCGCAACATTCTAATAGCGGATCACAACTTTGTAATGAAGAATCGTAACATTCTAATAGAGAGTCGCAAAATTCTAATAGCGGATCGCAACATTGTAATGAAGAGTCGTAACATTCTAATAGAGAGTCGCAACATTCTAATTGCGGATCGCAACATTGTAATGAAGTGTCGTAACATTCTAATAGAGAGTCGCAACATTCTATTAGCGGATCGCAACATTGTAATGAAGAGACGGAACATTCTAATAGAGAGTCGCAACATTCTAATAGCGGATCGCAACATTGTAATGAAGAGTCGTAACATTCTAATAGAGAGTCGCAACATTCTAATAGCGGATCGCAACATTGTAATGAAGAGTTGTAAAATTCTAATGAAGAGTCGCAACATTCTAATAGCGGATCACAACTTTGTAATGAAGAATCGTAACATTCTAATGGAGAGTCGCAACATTCTCATTGTAGATCGCAACATTGTAATGAAGAGTCGTAACATTCTAATAGAGAGTCGCAACATTCTAATAGCGGATCGCAACATTGTAATGAAGAGTCGTAACATTCTAATAGAGAGTCGCAACATTCTAATAGCGGACTGAAACATTGTAATGAAGAGTCGTAACATTCTAATGGTGAGTCGCAACATTCTAATAGCAGATCGCAACATTGTAATGAAGAGTCGTAACATTCTAATGGAGAGTCGCAACATTCTAATAGCGGATCGCAACATTGTAATGAAGAGTCGTACCATTCTAATAGAGAGTCGCAACATTCTAATAGCGGATTGCAACATTGTAATGAAGAGTCGTAACATTCTTATGGAGAGTCGCAACATTCTAATAGCAGATCGCAACATTGTAATGAAGAGTCGTAACATTCTAATAGAGAGTCGCAACATTCTAATAGCGGATCGCAACATTGTAATGAAGAGTCGTAACATTCTAATAGAGAGTCGCAACATTCTAATAGCGGATCGCGACATTGTAATGAAGAGTCGTAACATTCTAATGGAGAGTCGCAACATTCTAATTGCGGATCGCAACATTGTAATGAAGAGTCGTAACATTCTAATAGAGAGTCGCAGCATTCTAATAGCGGATCGCAACATTGTAATAAAGAGTTGTAACATTCTAATAGAGAGTCGCAACATTCTAATAGCGGAATCGCAACATTGTTATGAAGAGTCGTAACATTCTAATGGAGAGTCGCAACATTATAATAGCGGATCACAACTTTGTAATGAAGAATCGTAACATTCTAATGGAGAGTCGCAACATTCTCATAGTGGATCGCAACATTGTAATGAGGAGTCGTAACATTCTAATAGAGAGTCGCAACATTCTAATAGCGGATCGCAACATTGTAATGAAGAGTCGTAACATTCTAATAGAGAGTCGCAACATTCTAATAGCGGACTGCAACATTGTAATGAAGAGTCGTAACATTCTAATGGTGAGTCGCAACATTCTAATAGCGGACCGCAACATTGTAATGAAGAGTCGTAGCATTCTAATGGTGAGTCGCAACATTCTAATAGCGGACCACAACATTGTAATGATAAGTCGTAGTATTCTAATGGTGAGTGGCAACTTTCTTATTAATGTAAAGAGTTTAACACTACCTGTCCACTTTACAAAAAGAAAAAAAGGTACCCAAATTTCCAGTGCTGTAATTCATTATTTATATTTATATGTACAAAATTTTAGATGAATCTATCCAACCATTTTCTTTAAGCAGTATTTTTAGCGCGCAATTTTGTTTAACTTTGAATTTCAGGATATTAAAATAATGTTTTTAATAACTTCAACAGTTTTTTGAAATGGTTAATTAAAACTCGTTATTATAACAATAAAAGGTGTTTCCTTAAAAATCCATTGAAAAAACAAACAATCAAACTACTCGTTTCAGACGATCTGGTGGGCCACTCGATACGATGGTTCTAGGTAAATTCCCCCGCGGAAAGTTTCACCGCTGGTAAGTTCCACCACGGAATATTCCACCGCCGGAAAATTCCACCGCATAATACTGGAATTCATTTACAAAAGGTATAAAATTTAATAAAACTGAATCAAAGTAAAATTTGTTTCTGGTGATAACCGAAAAACATTTCATTAGTTATAAAGTTAAGAAATCATAAGAATATGTTATGTTAATGTGAACAACCGAATTAATAGACAGATCAATCTGTCTTTTAAATATGAATCAATTCAAAGTTATGAAAAAAATTTAATAGTGTAAATTCAACAATAAAGTTCCACTGCCCTAGTGACCAACAATTAAGATTCCGTTGGATTATCCTTCAAACATATATATGGTGAAACTGAAATTATTGATAATAATTTGTTTGTAATATAAATTTTATTTTATATATATATTATCTATAACCCTAGTTTTTAAATGTACCAATATATATTTCAATTTAAATCAGCGACGATAAAAGGTGGAATTGAAAAATAAATTTGACACGTACTGAAATAAAATGTTTAATTAGTATCGATATAATTCAATAATAAAAAAAAAACATTACCAAGATGAATTTTTCTGAAACTGTATAATATTATCTATTGAATTTATTACAAAATAAAGTTTAAATTTAATGCGTTTCAACTAAATTTTGAACATTGGGTTAGGCAGGAAAATTGCGGTACATTAACTAGCTTCGAACTGAAATCACAGACACACGGATAATAAAAATCAAAAGATCAAAACTCACATAAGACATATAAATCAGTGGTCGGCAACCTTTTTATCGTAGCGGACCAGTAAATGTTCAACAATATTCTCGCGGCCCGGCGGGATGAATGTAGCTAATTGTATAGGGTAGGCCGAAAATTCATTCGCTTATTAGAGGCTACTTCTTTCTGATGATGCCGAAACGAGATAATATAATAAACTGCGTTTATCGCTTTATTGCAGATCACTATTTTGTGAATAATTTCAATAATATTGATCGCACAGTAGTGAAACTTTGGTCACTGGAAGATTGCTTCTATGTTAGTATCTTGCTGAAATATTTTTTCAATCCATGAGAAAATTGGAAAGTTATGAACGTTTATGTATTTTGAAGTCATTTTAACTGTTCATCGCTTTATTGCAGCTCTGTGAAAAAGCCAAAAAATGGGCGATTAACTTCTACCGAGAGGGTAAAATTGTAGCAGGTCCTGCAGAAGGGAGGACTCTTCTATATTTAGCTTTATAACTTGGAAGGGATAAGAGAACAATAGTTTATTTTGTGGAAAATTCCGACACAAACCCAAGGAGAGATGAGGGTAAGAGAAAAAGAATTTCCCCTCGAAATATGTGAAAAATACGCAGGCAGGTCATAAGGCAGGTCATAAGGCAGCTAAATGATACTAGTGCCTCCATTTTTGACAAGGCTGTCATTGGTCTTACGTCAAAACAGTCCTGATGTAATGTCTCAAATGAAACGGTCGGAAATGCTCAATGGGGCTTAAGACCAGAGAACAGGGCAATCAAGTCATGTGAGTCTCTCACTTGATGCCCAGAGATGTGGGGAAAGAAGTTGTAACCCTTCAAGCATGAGTTTGTTCGAAGTAATACAAGAAAATCATCTTTTGCCAACGAGATAATTGCAAACTATTAGGACAAGGGAACAAGTACTCAACAAAAGAGGCAATGTAGGATTGGATTGTTAGGTTTACACCCTCTGGTACTCGGAGAGGGCCAATTAACGTTTCAACAATGATGCCCGCTTAAAACATAAAGCCACAGCCTCCTTGTTGACGACGAAACCAGTGTGGATAAACAGCTCCAGTAGGATTCAAACATTAACCCATCCATCCAGACAATCAAGTGTGGCTCTTTCCTCATCTGTTAAAAGAACAAGTAGGAAGTTTGTTTTCATGTAATTCTGTGTACATCGAATGCCTTTTTCCTTATGGGTCTTGTCCATAGGAGGCCTGGAAATGGGCTTAACGTTCCTCTTCGTCTCATTTAAGACACTGTTTGGACGAATAACCAATGACAGCCTTGTCGAAAATTGAGGCACTAGTGTTATTTGGCTGCCTTATAACCTGCCTGGGTAGTTTTTGCATATTTCGAGGGAAAAAGCTTTTCCTCGTACCCTCATCTCTCCTTGGGTTGGTGTCGGGATTTTCCACATAATAAACTATTGTTCTCTTATCCCTTCCAAGTTATAAAGCTAAATATAGAAGAGTTCTCCCTTCTGCAGGACCTGCTACAATTTTATCCTCTCGGTAGAAGTTAATCATTTTTTGGCTTTTTCACAGAGCTGCAATAAAGCGATGAACAGTTAAAATGACTTCAAAATACATAAACGTTCATAACTTTCCAATTTTCTCATGGATTGAAAAAATATTTCAGCAAGATACTAACATAGAAGCAATCTTCCAGTGACTAAAGTTTCACTACTGTGCGATCAATATTATTGAAATTATTCACAAAATAGTGATCTGCAATAAAGCGATAAACGCAGTTTATATATTGCTTTATATAAGTTTCCTTTTAAAATAACAATCTGGTACAAAACATAGCAATAATACTCAAGTAAAAATAATTTCATTACTCAGATAAAAAACATAATCAGGTAAAAAAAGGATCAACTGTATAATTCACTCCCCAGTCTATATTGGGATGAGGATTGTACAGGAGTGAAATCATTGGGGTGTGGATTGTACAGGAGTGAAATTAATGGGGTGTGAATTGTACAGGAGTGAAATTAATGGGGTGTGGATTATACAGGAGTGAAATCATTGGGGTGCAGATTATACATGAGTGAAATCATTGGGGTGCAGATTATATAGGAGTGAAATAATTGGGGTGCAGATTATACAGGAGTGAAATCATTGGGGTGCGGATTGTACAGGAGTGAAATCATTGGGGTGCGGATTGTACAGGAGTGAAATCATTGGGGTGCGGATTGTACACGAGTGAAATCATTGGAGTGTGGATTGTACAAGAGTGAAATCATTGGGGTGCGGATTGTACAGGAGTGAAATCATTGGGGTGCGGATTGTACAGGAGTGATATCATTGGGGTGTGGATTGTACAGGAGTGAAATCATTGGGGTGCGGATTGTACAGGAGTGAAATCATTGGGGTATGGATTGTACAGGAGTGAAATCATTGGGGTGCGGATTGTACAGGAGTGAAATCATTGGGGTACGGATTGTACAGTAGTGAAATCATTGGTGTGCGGATTGTACAAGAGTGAAATCATTGGGGTGCGGATTATACAGGAGTGAAATCATTGGGGTACAGATTATACAGGAGTGAAATCATTGGGGTACGGATTATACAGGAGTGAAATCATTGGGGTACGAATTATACAGGAGTGAAAGCATTGGGGTGTGGATTGTACAGGAATGAAATCATTGGGGTACAGATTATACAGGAGTGAAATCATTGGGGTACGGTTTATACAGGAGTGAAATCATTGGGGTACGAATTATACAGGAGTGAAAGCATTGGGGTGTGGATTGTACAGGAGTGAAATCATTGGGGTACAGATTATACAGGAGTGAAATCATTGGGGTACGGATTATACAGGAGTGAAATCATTTGGGTACGAATTATACAGGAGTGAAAGCATTGGGGTGTGGATTGTACAGGAATGAAATCATTGGGGTGTGGATTATACAGGAGTGAAATCATTGGGGTGCAGATTATACGGGAGTGAAATCATTGGGGTACAGATTATACAAGAGTGAAATCATTGGGGTACGGATTATACAGGAGTGAAATCATTGGGGTACGAATTATACAGGAGTGAAAGCATTGGGGTGTGGATTGTACAGGAGTGAATTAATGGGGTGTGGATTATACAGGAGTGAAATCATTGGGGTGCAGATTATACAGGAGTGAAATCATTGGGGTGCGGATTATACAGGAGTGAAATCATTGGGTTGTGGATTGTACAGGAGTGTAATCATTGGGGTGTGGATTATACAGGAGTGAAATCATTGGGGTGCGGATTACACAGGAGTGAAATCATTGGGGTGCAGATTACACAGGAGTGAAATCATTGGGGTGTGGATTGTACAAAGGTGAAATCATTGGGGTGTGGATTGTACAGGAGTTAAATCATTGGGGCTCAGATTCTTCAGGTAATCCTAAAAAAAAGTATAATAATACTCAAGTACGATAAACATAATAATGAGACATTCAATAGTTATTTATGTGAGGTCACAGGTATATTCATTTATTAATTATTGAATAATCTTCCGCGGACCGGTAGCAATTGACCCACGGACCGGGGGTTGCCGACTGCTGATATAAATCATAACACGTAGGTATAGAGTTTCTTTTGATATGCAACATCTTAATATAAATTTGGTTCAGCAGGTCTCTGATTTAAATTGACTTTAAAGAAAAAGACACTAAAAATATGCTTGGCATATTACTGCTTAATATTAACCTTTTCAATAATGAAACCTAAAAAATTATTCTGTATCAAACATCAAAATCTCAACTTAGTGTTTCTGTTGATAGATTCAAGAAGTTAAATTTAGCAGTGTTGCCACAGGTTGGTGTCCCAATACCAGCGTCATATTCTGTCACGATTAACCAGTTAAATATTTAATGCCTATATGATGGCTGGATTATTAATTGTTTTATATTTAAAAGGAAAATTTGTTGATTTATAATTTTATAATTATCAATTACCTAGAATTAGAAATACATTTTAAAAGTAACCGTTTGTTTATACTGTTCATTTGTTTATTTTTCTCAAAAATATTCCACCTGTCATTTAACGCCGGTGGAATAATCCGCGGTGGAACTTTCCGCGGGGGATCTTTCCGCGGTGGAATTTACCGGCCATGGACACGATGATTCGAGGCGATAATGCGTATTTCCGAATGGTTCATTCAGTTTTTCATGAAGACCATCCTGAACCCACCAGGTTCGATTGATTCTGTTTCCATGTGTTTCTCGAATTCTTGGGAACGATTCTGTTATTCTGGATCAAGGTATACATCTCCATTTAAGTTATTTTTTTTTTGTAAAAATAAGGACCGATGACACGTCTATTGTCACTAAGTCCAATCCACACAGATACTTTCTATCCTACATCAAAGTTGAAATTAGGTGGTTGGTTCTTCGTTGCGTATGTACGAACGTATGATTATTTATTTTGCCATTTAATTGAAAAGTGGTCTCATCACCAATCACAATATCGTCTATAAACCGGACATTTCTTTACAAAAACTATTGAGCAAAATTCCGCCGGCAAGGAAGATCGGTATCGAGGTGTTTGTTTCGCTCGTACATCTTGTAAAGATGTCACTTAAAATCCGAAGTTATAATTATGTTTAATGTAGATTTCGTAACATCTAATCTATTTTTTTATAATAGTGATTTGCAAATTTTCTGTGAGTACTTCTTGAACAATTCGAACTGTGAATAAGTATTTAACTGAAAGTGAGCAAACAGGTTTTTAGTATCGGTCATTAAAATTACAAGGAAACGGTTGAATCGATTCACTTAAATTTTGTACAGAGATAGAACAAATGTTGAGAAACAAAATGTGTTTTACCAATTTTTTGTAAGTTTATTATTATTTTTGATTTACATCCCTTGAAATTTGGGTATCGTTTTTTTTGGGACACCTTGTTTTATCAAAGAAAAGAGTAATCAGAAACCTCTAAGTGTTGTCACATACTTACAAAAATTGTCACATACTTATAAACAGTTGTCACATGTAAGAATCGTGTAGTCACATTCTCGCATGTTAAAATCGTGCAGTCACATTCTCGCATAAAAAGGGTAAACTAATGGTCATTCAAACATAAAGATATGAAGTCAGATTAATTCGTAAAGGTGTAAATATTAGCCTTCATCTGTCAAACTGATGCATCGATGCAACCTTCAGTTGACGTCACCAGACAGCAACACTGTTCTTCTGTCTACCTGTCACCCAATAGAACTAAATTAGCCATTGCTTCTCTTCAAAGAACCCTAGCGTGAAAACACTTACACTGTTCCACGATATGAATATCACCACGCTAATTGTTCTCCTAACAATTGCACCAACATTAAACTTCTAATCTAATGAGAGTAGAGAGGACATTATGGCAACGGTATGGTGCTCTCTTGGTTCTTTCTAACTATAGAATACTATTATTTTGATTGAAGCAAGTAAAGATAACGGACCAGAAATGAACCAAGTACAGAAAGATAACGGACCAAAAATGAAGCTAGTAAAGATAACAAATCAGAGATGAACCAAGTAAAGAAAGATAACGGACCAGAAATGAAGCTAGTAAAGATGAAGGACCAGAAATGAACCAAGTAAAGAAATATAACGGACCAGAAATGAACCAAGTAAAGATAACAAACCAGAAATGAACCAAGTAAAGAAAGATAACGGACCAGAAATGAAGCTAGTAAAGATAATGGACCAGAAATGAACCAAGTAAAGATAACGGACCAGAAATGAAACAAGTAAAGATAACGGACCAGAAATGAACTAAGTAAAGATAACGGACCAGAAATGAACCAAGTACAGAAAGATAACGGACCAAAAATGAAGCTAGTAAAGATAACGAACCAGAGATGAACCAAGTAAAGAAAGATAACGGACCAGAAATGAAGCTATTAAAGATAAAGGACCAGAAATGAACCAAGTAAAGAAATATAACGGACCAGAAATGAACCAAGTAAAGAAATATAACGAACCAGAAATGAACCCAGTATAGATAAAGGACCAGAAATGAACCAAGTAAAGATAAAGAACCAGAAATGAACCAAGTAAAGATAAAGAACCAGAAATGAACCAAGTAAAGATAAAGGACCAGAAATGAACCAAGTAAAGATAACGGACCAGAAATGAACCAAGTAAAGATAACAGAACAGAATTTAACCAAGTAAAGATAATGGACCCTGGTCCGTTATCTTTATATGCTCCATTTGACTTTTTGAGCACCTACCGATTTCCAAATGATTTGAATTTATATGATTCACCACTCTTTTCACTATGGAATTTAAATTAATTTTAATTGAGCGCATCATAAATTAAATGAATATTAATATTTTTCATTGCATTAAAATGATTCTTATCGACTGAAAATAAGATTCGTTTTTGTCATCATGATATATGTTTTATTTTAGCATTTTGCCTCTGATCAAACATCTTTTTAGTTCATAATTTAGGTCACAAATAGGGCGTTAGTTATATGACCATTCCCTTAAATAAGATGATATCGTTACCATTGCCAAAGTCTTCCACTTTCTTTTTCTGTCGATATTCTGATACCTGTATGAACTTTGATATCCATACAGATAGTTTCCTTTTTTCTCTTTTTACTTTTGTAATTATTTAAGCTGTGTAGTTTATTCAATCTTTATCTGTAACGCAACTTACATTTTTCTATTTTAGTACTCTAAATATGGTATGCAGTTATAACTGGCAACAACACTTACCATTAAATTAAAACTATGATCGAAAAGTGTCATGATTTGTAAAAGAATATGTTAGATGCAATATCAATTTTGAAAAAAAATTAATAAGAGATATAATAAAGTCTCTTTATATTAAGTTAGTTGGATAATAACAAGACTATTTGTCCTCTATTTTCTTTCTCTGTGGCACATATAAACAGTAGCAGAGAATACCATTAACTGTCATCGAACTAATTCTTAATAGCATTGCTAATGTGTTATTCTTCAATAATACGATCTAAAAATCTTGTTGATTTTCTGTGGCCTTGCCCTAACAAAATAACTGTCTTTATCTTAGATGCCAACTGTTTTAAATACTAAGATGGTCTGTCCTCCAATTTTAATATATTGAAATTCCTCACTTTTCTTGTCCACTGTTTGGTTAGTGTCAATCAAAATGATTACCAATTAGTCTCTCGTAATTGTTCACTTACGAGTACTGCCTTCATTTCAACATAAGAGAGTTGGTTCTAGGAAAATTCGGTCTCGGAAGATTCGGTCTGGTTTTATAATGATTTTACTAAAGAACAATAATAGAAAAGTTAAAATTCTTTAGTAAAAGCGGTTAACATCATTAACCGTTGTAAAATGATACGTAACGTTAGTAATTTTGACATGTTTCGAAATTTATTTAACATATGAGATCTGGTCTCGGAACTTTCGGTCTGAGGTATAAATAAAAACTTATCCCCCTCCCATCCGAACCCTCCTACCAGGTCTTCAAACAATCATGAAGTGTGCCTTTCAACATCTAGCGGATAAAACAAACTACATAATGGTAATTTATGTTGAGAGGCCATTTACCATTCAAAGACCGAAATTTCCGAGACATACATTTCCGACCCCAAGAGGGAGGTGTGAATTTTTCTGTGTAAATGTATTCTATAATTACTGCAAATCCTTAAATTTTGATAAAAGTATCCTATCATCAATATTACTTCAATACAACAATAAAGTACAATAAACAACAAAAAAGTACAATAAACAACACAGAAAAAGTCATGATGTTATCTAATTATATTCAATAAATAACCTCACTGAGGTTTGATTCATAATGATAAATCATTGATGTCGGGCAAATTAAATTAAGCAGAATATCAATGAAATTTATGGTACAAGAAAATAGTTTATTGGCCCATGAAATTGGTACTTAACCTGTTTATTATTTTTCAGCATAAGAAAGAACAGGATTATAAATAGATTAATTTAGATAATATTAAATTCGAGTTATACTGAGACGTACTAATTTTCTAACCTTAAAGGTTAACCAAGGAGACGGACAGGTATTTCATCAATTTGAAAGCTACATGGTAATAATATTTTTTTCATGTATAGTCAGTGAATTGAACAGTTGAACATTGACAAATAGTCTCTTAACAAGTGTACGACATTTCTATTACTAACGACTAATGTGACGTTAAAAGCACTTAGTTGTTTTCCATTGAGTTTGGTATTAACTTCATATTCAGTGATTAAGTTTCACCGTCAATCAGAAATTCGTTTCCACAATGATTATGAACTTGAAATAATACGACACATCACATTCCCGGTCTATTCATCTACTACAGTCTCGTAGTACAGTCTGGTGGTAGGTGACTTTGTTCATGGATCCACTTTCCCCTGTAACTGCTTCTTCAAGTCCCTTTTATTTTTTACGTCAGCGATATGGCCTTCGGTTGATTAGCTTTGAAGTACTTTGCTTTATATCTGAGTGCATGTGACGCGAGTGAGGCTGCAACCCAGTTCCCATAGCGTGCCCCTATTCTCACCACTGCAACTCAATCATACTTTGGCTTCTCCCCAAATGGCATCTCATATTATCATTAATGATTTTATTCAACCTTGAAGAAGGCTGCTTTAAAAACATGACATCTAGTAATTTTTTCGGGATAAATGGCATGCAGCTAATATTCAGTTTAGTTCTTTTTGTCATCTGAGTGACTGTCAAAGGGAGTAATAACGCGGGACAACAAATTCTATTTGCTCTATTTTAAACAGCCTTTCAAAGTTCATATGAGAAATTATACGTTATTTTATTATAAATAAATTAAATAATTGCGCTCAGAAATTCTGATAGTCATTTTACATATCCTAAGCCTATTTTGTTCGTAATTTCTTTTTTGATACAAAATATGTATAATGTCTAAACTCCAGATGCACATATACTTTACTGTCAATTTATGTTAATTCTACAATTTCCTTAGAATATGATGTTTTTTTGTATAATTGACCTTACATGTAACTGAAATTACGGATACTATCCTACATTAAGAAAAGAAATTTCAAGCAGTGAACTTTCTCAATAAGAAAATAGCTATGACACTGTATAAGAAAAAAATCTGTGTTAAGAAATATAAAGAAAGAAAGCAGGATTTAAAAAAGTTTTTTTATCGTCATTTATCTGACTCAGGTACAAACCAACTAGTCTATAATGAAGTCCTGTAAAGTGAACCATCCTATTTATTTCAATCTTTATTTTATGTTGTTGTAAATTGGGTTGTATATTTGTCACTTTTCTTTTTTTATTATTTTTTAACGCTGCTTGCAGTCTTAGAGGATAACGATATGCTCTTCAACTGCAAGTTCTTAAGATTTTTGTGTTAGGTAGGCTCGTAGGCTTCATTTACTATCACCTCTTCATGTTCCTCTTCCATCTGTGAGTGCAGCCACCGGTGCTTTCCTTGGTAAGTGACTGCATTCACGGAGTAGCTTTTCTGCATCTATGACATCAACAGTAGTTGGTGACTTTGTTCATGGAGCCACTTTCCTTTTTGACTGCTCCTTCAAGTTTTTTCTACCTAATTTCTTTTTGACGTGAGCGATATAGCCTTAGGTTCTGAAGCAGACGTTAAAGGTCCCCTCCACTCAAAAGATTTTATGAACTCGATTGCCTTGAACTATGGTTATTGGTTATAAAACTACATACCATTTCAAATTTTGTTATATTTTTATAATATTTAATTCAAGTTATTCATAAGGATTTTTCTTCTACCCTCCGAATTTCAAGCGAAGAAAAAGAATGTGGTACGTCGGTCAAATTAAAAAAATAAACCAAGGCTTACACAGCTGATAGATATATCATAAGTGGTTGTTTTGCCTTTAACTTAATACCATTACCCTAAAAAAACAATAACTAAAGCATACCTAATTAATAATTACCAATAACAATAAAATTTTTAATAGAAATGTCGGACAGTGAAGGTTGAGAGTGAATATTTCTTATATAATTATAGTTACGAAGCGAATACTTGATCAATTTCTTCTCTGTTAACTTTGATATGTTATACGTATAACCTTAGCTCTGCAAATTTAAATCATTTCTAGAGAATTTTTAATTTAGATTGGAGGGTAATCTTAAACCCCTGCTAAAGATAAATCAATCTTTAAAAAGGAGTTCTCTAAGTACAGCTTCTTAACAATGAAGTCCTGCATAGTGAGTTATGCCGATTTTTTAGTTTTGAGAAATGAAGTACCCTGTATAATGAATATATTTAAAAAATATTTAGTGAAGTCTGCCATAAAATGACCAGTTTACTATGCATCTCTTCAATCTTAAATTGTGAAGTAAGCTCTAAAACATAGTGAACTAATTATAGTTCATTAAAGAGGAATTAAACCTACTGTACAAAGTAATATTTGCAAAATGAGACACTAAATCAGTTGTAATTGCAAACATAATTTTCATTGTAATGATTTCGCACACTAGAAATTGCGCAGCCAATTTTTTTCCAATAGAATGTGACTTAAAGTCGCAGCTGTCAGCGTGTTGTTCACAGCATCTTGTGTGGCCACTGCCCAGTTTACTCAGTCTACTCACTAATGAAAACAGCCACAATAATAGACTGAATTCGACCAACAACAAATGAGATATGATTATTCTGAAATTTTATTCTATGTACACATTGTATAGAGACTGAGAAAAGTTGACTTTAATACAGTTTCTTTTATTGCATAATCCAGAAAATAGTGAATTCCAATATATAACCACTCCAAAAATGTCACACAACGATATCTATTACCTTATTTAGCGGAACAGTTACTTTCTTGCAAATCTCCAATGGCTCCAAAACACGATTAGTACCACACAGTATTATGTTGATGGAAAGTGAAATATCATGACTATTGGATTTAAGTAACTGATTTCGGTTGTTATTTTTTCACGCTTCTGCGATTCGAAACACTGAGTAGAAACAGTTTATATGTAAGTGTGGATTCGTGGTTGTGTATCTTGAAAGGCATAGAAATCTAGTAATAACCTAGAAATAGCATTACATGAATCATCAAAACGTGAAGTCCAAGTCATATTCAAGATGGATATTCTGTAGACAATGTCCAATTTTCAGCTGAAAGAGAGAAGTTTTATATTGAATAATTGAGAAGATTGGGTATATATGATATCACTTTTAATGTGATCAAATTGTTACTCTTTTTGAGTTCAGGTCGCTACCTATTATAATCAATTCAATGTAAGGGAGAACATTCATTTATAAGCTATATTGATGTTTATTTTTTTATTTCTTCACCAAGTAAAGTTTGGTATATTATCATATTTTGATAGAATGAATTAAAAATTCGGTCATTTAGATTCTATAGCCTTGAATTTTCACAAAAATTTATATATAAATAAGCAGTTATTATTTGTAATCTTTTATTCGCATATTTTCAAAAAGCATTCAGCCAAATTACCTGAAATTTGGTGGGACGACTGGTCCAAAACTCACTATCCAGAAACGAATTGGTTAGATTTTTGGAAAGATCGGGTGAAAGGTGAAGGTCTTTTATAACTCAAAAAGTATTCAATCAAATTACCTGAAATTTGGTGGGACTAATTGGTCATTATCCAGGAGCAATGTGATTAGATTTTGAGAGCGATCGAAAGAAAGGTCAAGGTCATTTAAACTCAACAATGATTAGATATTCAATGTCATTTATAAGCGGCAGTGAAGGTATTTGCTCTACGAGTGCCTGTTCTAGTTATGTTGAGTTTCTTATTGAAAACTTAAAACACTCTTTTTACCACTTTGATTTCTAATATAATTTAATAAATATATTCACCAGTATTACCATTCAGAATACCAACTGTCAGGTCAAAATTCTAATGGAAATATGTAGTTTATATAAAGATATATATAATTCTATAAATAAGACAACATTCACACATACCCTTATCTTAACAAAGTAGAATTATTCTACCGTTATCATTTGAAGTAGGTGTAAATTAACGTGCGATGCTTTTTCCTCACTCTAATGCCAATCTCGTTCAGATAGTATCTCCATTACCAACCTCGTACAGTTGCTCTCTCAATCACAGAAATAAACACCAAATGCTTTGCCAGATGGAGGCTACTTTTTGAACGACATTGCTAAGTTTATACGTTTAAAACGATTTGACGAATGTGGAATTTGAATGTCAGATTTTGAAGAATGATGTACTGATAAATAGTATCTCAATTTCATTATATAGATTTAATTGATACTATTCATCTTTTGAAATATTAAATATTTAGTAATAACTACAATCTAATTGTAATTAACTAAAAAGGCAAGAAATGATCCACAAACAAACTATCCTGTGATATGATCAATGACAATTATATATTTTTTTCATGCTGAAATCATAATTTTTTTGAGTGATTTTATGAGAATTTATCTTTCGAAATTATTCTCGTCGATCAAAATAAAACACCGAAAGAGAATCGAGACTTCTTTTTTATTTCTAAAGAATTAAGAGACTGCATAGCACAGTGCGAAAGAAAGGTAATTCATTACCCAATTACTGCTTTTTCTTGCTATGGTCTCGAATGACTATATTCTTAGTTTGATTAAATCTCTCTTCTAGCCTATAAATTCTGAACTAATGAATATTGCGGATGAGAATAAGTTGCTCCATTTCATCATCCTCAATCAGGGGATCAACTTAAAGAATAATTTGTATGTAAAATAGCTAGACTGTACCGAGGAGAAGTTACTCTCTTCCTGGTTTATTTATAGACGTGACCGCGCACGGTGAGAAATTTACTACATGTACTCTTAATTAATAGAAATCAGGTGCAACAGTCTCGTTACAGGTGATACGACCAGTACAACTACTACATCTCTAATTTGACTTGCATTCAAAAATACCTAACTAATGCATGTCGTGATTTAAAAAAAATTCTGTTAGTGCAAGATGATTTTTTACCAATTAATTAAATTAACTTATTAATATTAAATTACTAAAATCACTATTTTTTATCAATCAACTACATAATTTTGTTATAAAGATCTTTAAGATCATAAAATCAATTGCAATGCACACTTACGTCCTGGGTGTAATTTATGAGATTGTTAAATGTTTGCGCTCCGTTAAAATGACGGCAGTTATTTATTTGTTAACTTCTCGTATCACAATTTTCTTTCTTCTTAGAAGTAGCGTGAAATTTCTTCTAGTCATTGTAAATCTGCAATTCTCTCATCACCATAATTGTTAAACGACTTCGAGAAAGATGAAAGAGTAATTCTTTCTTATAGCCACATTTAGAAATCACTCTAAAACATTGATTACATAAGTATTATGTAATTGAAATATGATCCAACTCTTCTGTTAGCATAATAGGATCATCACAGTTATCCGTACTATTCTAAGCAAGCGTTATAGTTTAGTTATTATTCAAATGGGTTTATTATAAATCTGATAAGCTGTATCAGTTCAAATCGTATATATTCATTTTAGGTACCTATCTGCCACGTGTCTGTGATATTACATTATTCTGAATTATGTTTAGCTGAAAATCAGATGGTGAAATTATTATGAGCTGTTCAATCCTATAATCCTATAACACATTTTAATTTGACAATGGAAATTTCAACAATTGATTTCAGAATATTTCTTTAATAACAAACTGGAGTATTACAAGTATAGTTTCCAAGTTTATCGGTTCCACATTACATGGCTATAGAACATTAAAACCTAAACGAAATGAACAAACATTTTATACTTCGTTGTTTGTACCTGCTATTGTCCATATACGTAAGAGATTACTTATAAATCTTTTATATAAGTGCTTAACTAATTATTTTTCGTTTCATTGCTACATATACACTAATTTTATAACTTCATACAATTAATTTATAATTGTTGAACTCAAAAAGTTAAAATACTAGATATAAAAGTTATATAACCAAGTAAGAACTCTTGACTCTACTAGTTATATAACATGTTATTTTACACCGCCTAGAGCGAAACTAAAGGGCTGAACAGTGAACATACAGTATCGGACAAAATATAAGGGTAGGCAAAAACAAATTATCTAAATATTTAATTTCATAAAAAGTACAAAACACACATTATTGAAATTTTGCACGTATATTCATATAGAACTCATATGTAGTCGTATGAAATTTCAAAGCATTTGGACAAATATTCTAGGAATAGTTCCATATTTTATTTCAAACACTAAATTTTGCTCTGGTCAAAAAGTTTAGGGTAGCCATCATAAACTTTGAAATATTCGCGGATATTGGCAATCAACTTAATAATTTGTGAATAATTCTTTGCTATATCACTCTAATACATCTTCTACCACAAAATTCTGATAATTTTTCACAATAGGAAGGAGTTATCCATATTCTATTCATCCTCAAGAAATGTCCACAAGTTTCCCCTCTGATACAGTCTCTAATTGTCGTTGCAAGAGATTTCTATTGCTACATGAAGGTCCAAAACTATTGTGCAACATATTGTTATACATAAGTAGTATGGAGTTGTTGATTCCAAACCGATGAATGGTAGACTTCCAAAAGCATTGCTTAGAGAAGATAATGCAAGTCTTCAAAGTAGCTTTCAAGGTAGTTTCAACACCTCTGGTCAAATTTTTCGTGAGATAGATGTCATGTCTGGTGGTACGGTGTCCCAGTCTACTTTTTTGCTTCGACTTCAACAAGTTGTTTTCCAATAATTTATCCCTGCATCGAAGCTTTCAATCTCAAAAAAGAAACGGAAAGTGATACTTGTGTTTTGTCATGATTATTTCGTTTGGTCGATTGATCAGTAGTCGAAATTACATTCTAGTGATGATGGAAGAAAAATAGAAGTCTTTGGTTCTTATAGGAAAGAACAAATTAAACGTAAAGTAGGGGAAATGTTAACTTTGATCTGCGTCAAGAAAACGGTTAATTTTGGAGGAGGTAGTGTGATGGTCTTGGAGGTCATTTTTTCTGCTGGATCTGGTCTCATTGTTCGTCTACAAGGAGGAGCTATTGTAGAAGAATAAAACAGCTCTTTCTTTCATCATACTCTCCCCTATCAACAAGCAGCTGACCCTCAACCACAGAGTTTCAAGCAGGACAACGTACCCTACTACTCAGATAAAAAAGTTACGACTCTAATAGAAGATGAAGAAATTGCTCTAATGTGCTGGCTTTCACAGAGTCCTGACCTCAATCGAATTGAGATTGTTTGGATAATAATTGGAGACTGTACTCAGAGAAGAAACACAAGAAATGTGGAAGAATTGTGGACATTTCTAGAGGATGAATAGAAGATGGATAACTCCTTCATGTAGTGCCAAATATGTAGAATTTTGTGGTAGAAGAAGTATTGAAGTAATATTGTAAAGAATTATTCACAAATTATTAGGTTAATTGCCATTATCCGCGAATATTTCAAAGTTTATGATGGCTACCCTAAACTTTTGACCAGAGCAAAATTTAGTGTTTGAAGTAAAATATGGAACTATTCCTAGAATATTTGTCCAAATGTTTTGAAATTTCATACGAATAAATATGAGCTCTATATGAAAATGCATGCAAAATTTCAATAATGTGTGTTTTGTACTTTTTATGAAATTAAAGATTTAGATAACTTGTTTTTGCCTACCCTTATATTTTGTCCGCTACTGTACATGTTGTATATTTGTTTTATATACCTTTAAAATAATCAAATGTCACATTATAGCTTATACAAAATACAGACAAGAAGGAAATTATTACGGTTGAAAATCAAATACTTTAATATAGGATGTGTATTTTCTTAAAGCTACCATTAAATTAAAAGGGAATCCATACTGTTAAAAGGGAAATATTTTCAATATAATAAATAATTAGAAAATTCTGAATGATAACACAAGCGTTAAAAAATTAGTATGATATAGTGTCTCATTTTATGATTAATCTTTTAGATAAAAACTCTTATGTAACAAGACGGATAAAAAAGGAATAGATACTTACAATCACTAGTGGGTTATACCAAAGATATTATCCTAATACCACTTTCGGAAATTTCGGTATCAAAAAGGCATCGTGCTGCCACCTGTGTTTCAAAGTGCGAACTGCCACACTAGCCGTTGCTACCCAACCACAACATTTACTGTTAATTAAAGCATCGTATATAGAAACTTTAAAACTGGTTTGTTATTTACAATATTCTTTCAGCAAATTTTTGTCCCTCTCTATTAAAATAAATCTTGAAAATTAACTGTTTAACCTGAGCTAACGGCTAGTACCCACTTTGAAACAAACGTTGCAGCACGATGCATTTTTGAAACCAAAATTTCAAAGAGTGGTCTTTCTTATTGTATGAATAGAGAGTTACTTTATATATTACATAGTACAATTAAATAGTAACTACTACTTAATCGAAATCTGTTCAATTTATCGCAATGGATGGAGTTTATTTTTTACCACTGTAAGATCATCATTTTAGTGAGCATGTGGAGGAAAAGAGCAAGAATAGAGAGAGAAAGAATGGAGAGGGAAGAATAGAGAGAGAAAGAATAAAGAGATTAAGAATGGGGAGTGAAAAATGGAGAGAGAAGTGTAGGAGTAGAATGATGATTTGGAGCTGTGGAAAAGGCAATCCGTAAAACCAACTGAACTGAACAATTAATTCTTTTAGATTTTTTCTTATTTTATTAAACAAAATTAATGAATTTTTAATTAATATTGCTCTCCTCTCTTATTAACTTTTAATTGAGAGTCATAGCACATAGACTAGCTCTCTAATATAAATGGCATTTGGCACCTGTCATTAAGTTATTTTAGTCCCACTAGCTATATTTATTGATGCTCCTTTCCATTGTGTTTTATTTTCTCTATATTGCATTCAAGATATTCCCACGTTTTACTCATTAATAAATTATATACTTTAAAGGTGAAGGTACAAAATTGGTGAGATGATTTTGTGAAAGCAACTTAGCATGTTCAGTTAGTAAGAGGCGTGATGTAGTCTGTCAAGTGTGCATTTATTTTTAAATCATTGTCTCATCCTATTCTGCATTGAATCATTTTTCAAAAATAAACCTATTAGAATAAACATTGATGACGAAAATAGAAAATAGATACGTCCATCGGAAGTCTGAAGAATCTAAAATAGTTGCCAAAGACTGATTTAGAAAGTGATCATCTCAAAGTGACAGTATAACGTGATATGGTAATTTCTTCACACACTTATATAATAGTGTACAGAGATGGTGCAACTTATACCACTTTTTCCATTGATTATCATAATTAACAAGATGGCGGATATGAATCCAACACATGGTTTGAAATTAAACGAGATTAACAAAAGCCCTAATAATTATTGTATTATAAGTAAGAGTTATTCATGCTAGTTAATTTTTTTTAAATTTATCATAGAATTCAATAACATGGAGACTATATTATTCTCACTTTAAAGTGGCTTCATACTTATAACAAAAGTTTATACATATATGAAGCAACTTTATTTATAATTTGACTGAAGTTTTCACTCTAACCTGATACAATTTTAGTAAACAACTTTAAGCTTCGTCTTCAATAGTGTTTGGTTATTTAAATGGGAAATTTTCTATTAAAGTAATTATAATTTATCAACTCTTATGTATAGATTAATTATAGTTATAGATGTTACAGCAAACATGAAGAAGGATAGATCTTCATCAATGAGTACCATTATATGAGAGGAATGAAATCTAAGATACCTGTTATAGTTTTCAAACCCTCCATGATATCTCATCTATATTCGGAAGAAGAATAACAAAGATGTCACGTTACACCAGGAAGGTACTGTATAAAATTTCCTCTTATTACTCTACTCTGTTATCACGAGCTTAGATTAGACTCTCCCTTCCTCATCTCCTTTCAATCGACTGTCCATATGAAAGAGATAGGAAAGAATTTAGTTTTTAACTTTATTCATAAACCTGATGAGCTATTTTTATAATGCTTGTGATTTACCTTGATTCTTGATATAGATAGCATATAAATAACAGGCGAATATCTCAATATAATTGAAATTTATCTATTATAAAAGCTTCCTGTATTAGAATAGTATTGTTAGGTTATAAATTTTGACCATTCGAAATTCTGAATCATGGATTGTGATGGTGTAAAAGTGTTAGGACGCTCCAGGTTTTGTTTCTGGTGGTGATGGTTGGTATCTGGGGAGCTGTGGGGTGGGGGGTGAGATGGCAAGGTGCCTAGCGCCGCACAGAGCACACCACCGGAGTGAGCCAGAGACTAGTAGCTCTCCTCCTGTCCATCGAGCCGGAGGCCTCCTGACGCCTTTTTTGTGAAGTTGTGTTAGCGTGTGTTGAAGTGGTGGATACAGTGTTTGTTGTAGTGAAGTGATACGAACGCAATTGCTGCAGCTGTCACTTGAAAAGAAACCCGCTCTCACTATTTTGCGAACTGCAGTAGTAAGTTATTTGTGAGAAAGCACATATAAGCTAGTGCCTTGTGAGAGTGTTATTTAATATTATTAGTATTTCATTAATTTCTAATTTGGTTGACAACATAATATTCAAACCAGATAACAAACAATGGTGCCCACTGACGTTACAATTGGATACTACACATTTCACTCAACTGGACTTTGTAAGAATAATTCACTGCAAAACGATAGCATGGACCTAGGTATTTTCACCGGCTCAACACTAATGTCAATTAGTTTATCATATAATTGTACTTTAAAAAAGGTTATAATTAACGTAGCTATAAAAAGAAGCATTATCATACAAATTATGACTAAGACTAGTCATTGAAATTATGAAAATGCTTGTAAAGTTACATTTCCAATCTAAATAGGAATGTAAGAAGAGCTATCGAAGTGTATATTGCGTGGGCTTGTGTCGGTATAGTCCAAATATAGGCCACCTTGCGGTTGCCAACTTCATTATTCTTCTGGCAACGCATCACTTTTCGACTTTTCATCAATTTAATATTTGTTTATCTAGTTTTAATATTCAGCAGAGCAGTAAATCATGAATATTTTAATTGATAACCTTAAAAACCTAAGCTATTACCATCATTCATTTTAATGTTCCTAAGTCGTAGGAGTTTTGCTTTCTATACTGAAATTGTTTTCAATAACTATGCAGTAATGTATTATTTTATTCAATATATGGTAATTGAAGAGCGAAAGAGTAAACATACAGTTGATATCAGAACTTATCTTAACATTACAGCACATGGTAAAAAATATTTTCTAATTTCTTTTTTATGATTTTCAATTATTAATTCGATATTCATCGGATCAGTCTTACTTTGGATTCGTTGTCTAATTACCTATGTGAACATAGACGATTGATAAGATAAATGTTCTTTTGTTCTTAGGCATCATTTTAAACAAGATTATAGGAAAGTACTAGTAAATAAGAACTCTGAACATGACTTTACATTTTAAATTTCTAGCATCAATTTAAATACATATAAATCTTCTAAGTATTCATTGCATAATAGGAATAGTCTGTCTGTTAATTTCAAGGTTTTGCATTCATTTGAATAATTTTACTTTTTGTAAAGTTTATGGCAACTGTCGGAATACAGTTGCTTATCTATAATTTTTAATCTTTTATTGAGTTATCTGTTTTAATAGGCATTAATAATTTAACATGAAATTGTACCTATATTACAAAGAAATTGTAACCATTATTATCTTTATTGATCGGTTTGCTGAATGATCTCAGAATGGATGATAAACAATTAGTTCATTAATGAAATGAAATAGAAATGTTATTATTTTAAAATACCATTGAAAATTATTTAACTCTCTTTTTATACTTAAGTTGACTAAATTTGATCGTACGATAAAGGATTAAACATGAAGGCTGCATAGAATGGAATATATAAAAATTATATTGATAATTCTTTATTTTAAATTATATTCTTGGTTTCAAACTAACACTCAATTGCCGGGCATCTTTAGCTGCACCTCAAACATTTTATATACATATGTGTATGTGAATTCTATACCGGTGTATGTCTATAATATTTATCTGTGCATTTAACTAATTATTATTGTATACCGGTGTTTATGTAAATTCTATACCACTATATTTGCAAATTCTATACCATTTTTTTAATTGTTTACCGGTTTTTATAAATTCTATACCAGTGTATGTAAATTGTTTACGGTGTCGGTAGGTAATATTTTGAAAATTTAACTTGTTATTTTTTTCAGTAATTTCATAAATTTGCTATCAGTATTTTTACTTTTATTTTAGGCAAAAAATTTAAAGGTAAATTTCATTTTTTTTTTCGTTAATCTTTTTTTCAAAGTATGAATGACAAGTGTCAGAGACAAGTGTATTCCTAATGATTTTTTGACTGTTTACTAATTTCACATTTCTAGAAGAAACTTCATTAATTATACTGCTTGAAGATATTTGTAAGATTTGAAAATGATAGGAAATTAGAAGACTGTTATTTGATTAACTTATCGTGTGGAGACTTTTTTCTTTGATAGTACGTTCAGAATTCAGACCAATTACAATTTTTTGAATAGTTTATAGTTTGAAAGTATAACTGAGTTGATAACGAAGATTATTTTTAGTGGCAGCTTTCTCGAAGTTTATATTTTGTTATATAATAATTAATACATTGGTAAACTCGTAACTAATGCAGCACATTTTTAAATAATGTCTCTTTTTAGTAAACTTAATAAACATTACTTATTAATAACAGTGTGTTATTTTTATTCCAAATGTATTGGATAGAAATTTGAAAAATTATGAAATTCCAACTAGCAATATAAAATAATTGACATATTTTTTTAAATATAATTCAAATAGGTATTATGTGATCTTGGAATTACAAAGAATAGAGTGAATTTAAAAATACAATTAATAAATTTATATTATTCAGGTAGGTATAAAATAGGTTCTGATTTCCGAAATATAACATTACATCATTTTCTTAGATTTCTTAATAATTTCACCGATCGAATGTAGTTAATTTTTAGGTACCCTAGTTTCTCTCCATCAGCGAGAAAGTTAAAGTATGGTGGGGCCATAGAAGATTAGGAGGGGACAAATCTTCTATAGCCTGACAATAAGTTTCTCTCTGGTTAATTACTTTTGAATAACTTGTACTTGATATTTTATTAAACTATGTAATTGTTTTAAAAAGAAGAAAAGTCAAATGGAATAGTAAGATTGATTTATAATATAATTATTTATCATTCCTTATAATCAATATGATATCTTCTGTTCAAGGTGATTAGTGCATCTCTTTACTGCATACTCATAAGTCACTTTAGTACATGTAGAAAGTGTATGAAAAACAACATACAAGATCATTATTATATATTTTATAAGTATATGTGCTTTGGTTGATCTGCTATAGCGATCGATTGCATCTACGGATCAATCATTATCGCAATCATCGACCAATCCATGCTCATTCTTGGGATACTTAGGCAGCCTTATGAATAATTATATAAGGTTAGGTTAGTGGTCTGGTTGGGGGTCTTGGGCGCCTGCCCCTCACCCGGGGTCGCTTCAACGGTGACAATATGCATAGTTTTCTGTTTTGTTGTTTACTGTTTTTACTTAGGTTGCTTGATTGAACAGTTACCAGTACAAGAAAAGAGTTACTGTTTTACTGTTCAATCAAGCAACTTAGGTAAAAACAGTAGGATAAACATTTTGTCACTATCGAAATCAACCCGGGTGAAGGGAGGGGGGGGGGGGTGATTCCGAAATATAGATTTTTTCTAAGACAATTTAATTTTATAACAAGTGAAGCTAAAAGTTGGTAAAACTATATGTTACTGTGTATTACTATATTATCACGGTCAGTTTTAATTAGAGTAACCCTATTTAAAAAGGTATCTTGTAATTCCATATTAGTCTGCATTTAATATATTTTCCATTACATTTAAAACATTTTCCATTAGCTTTGCTCAATAGGTAGTAAGATCTAGATTCCGTAATTAAATAGTAACAAGGCTATAAAAATGAACTCACTGTGTTTACAAGCATGGCGGACTGTGTTTTCCCCTCAAAAACATTTACGTAAATACCATTACCCTAAAAACAGCAGTTATCCAAATACCTAATTACCATTAAATTTACAATAATATGATATAAAGTTCGTTTTTCCATTTTTTCTTCTATTAACCTTAGAAATGTCGGACAGTGAAGGTTGAGTGAATATTTTTACATAATTAATTACGAAGCGAATACTTGATAATAGAAAATTCTTAGGTACACATGTCATGGTGTATTTTTTTGGCAGTTTTGGTCGTTCTGTAAATCTTTTTTTGAATCCATGATTGATTCGAAAAACTATAAATATTTTACAGGTTTTGTTAATTCAAAGTAATGTTTCCTTATGAATATCATCTGGCAATGAAGAAATTAATCATATTGTTATCAAATATATTTAAATATTATCTCAATATCAACATTTTAATTTAATTACCTGTAATTCCAACAATGTGAAATGAATATTTTGTTTATTTTTGTCTCATTTGATTGCACTTCAATTATGTCAGCAAATTTTGTTGTTATGCAAGAGTTTGTGATATGTTCATCTTCAAATTTTATATTGAATTTCATTATTCTTGAAAAGCTTATATTAGCGGTCAATATGTTTACAATCGTTAAACTTCTTTTCATTTGATGATTTACTATTCCAAAAAATGTTGATTAGTTATATTAGTAATGTTAACCTAGTTATAGAAATATTAGCATCGATAGAAATAAATGGGTAAGACATTTTCAAAGGTGCAGAGCTGTGTTTAGATTTATACTGCCAAATCTAGATAAAAAATATATTGTTTACCCAATTTGAAGGCACTCGAATGATGGGTTGGCACTGAAAACTTACATTAATAATACGAGTGAAATGATTCACCAACACGAGTGAAATGATTCACCAACACGAATGAGATGATTCACCAACTCGAATGAAATGATTTACCAACACGAATGAGATGATTCACCAACACGAATGAGATGATTCACCAATACGAAAGAAATTTTCTCCACGATAAATTATTATGAAAGATATTTCAATGATAAATAATTTCGTATTATCTACGTCATCAATATGCTTTAATATTCATTGTTCATTATTATCCATTATCTTCACTAAATGTGTACCACTTTAAAAGAACTTGCGAAATTATATATACGGTTGATGAAGTTAAACCTTTCAATTTAACTTATTTCATTCCAAATATCTTCATAATTTCATCAATGGGATAGGACTGTAATACATTTCTTTGTTTTATAGTCGTAGATACTTACATACGTTAAGCCATTCTATATAAAATATAATTATTCCTTGTGCTATGGCAGATATAGTCTCTTAAAAGCTACAGGGTGCTCAATAAGTAGGTATTGTTATTATTTATTAAATGAATAAAAACATGCAAATGAAACCATAATAAACAATAAACATAGCCTTCTTACAATATCTATAATTTGTTCAATAAGTCTTCACCAATTTTTAATTAATATGCTACAAATACTTGGAGATTCACGAATGGTTGCTTGAGGAATTTATTATCCAAATTCCTAATTCGAATGATTTTGTCTTCAAAGTCACCCTAATATTAAGCAAATACTGAAGTCAAAGAGATTCAGATTTGGTGATGAAGGGAGTCATTCTTTTTTTAAAGAACTCTGGAACATTGTTTGCTAACTATTATTGAGTCTTTTTGACTCTGTGAATGAGTGTTTTTGCTGACCCTATTCAAATTGGTTTTTGATCCTAGGCAACAATGATGTCACAGAATGCTTTTTAAATTTTTCTTCTGCTAAAAGTTTTATTCTTTCATCCAAGAAAAAAAAGTGCTCTTTCCAATTTCGATTATGGCGTCCAAACCATCCCAAACGCTGCAATTTGTCTTCCGAGTAACTATGTCAGTGACGCTCTTTTAGTAAACGCTTGGAGTGTATCTACATAGTACATATGTACACGCTACTCAATGTCACTTGTACGATATCAAATGCTATCATTTTATCATACTGCAGGACATTGAATTTCTCATCAAGAGAATAACTTCAACTCTTACTTGCTTTTTCAACAGGAATTCTAGCGACCAGTTTTTTCTTTTATAGCATTTTAAATGTTTGGAGATCAGTGTGAAGAAATGGATACTTCCATTTTTGGGCTAATTACTATGGGTTTCTCCTCAGCTTTTACTTGGTTGATTTGACCAGTTTTGCTGTTTGTAATGAACGAAGAATGAAATAATGAACTTGTCAAGGTTTATTATTTAATCTCCCACTCTCTCCGAATCACGTTCTTTAAAGTCACTCCGAAAACTAACTCTCACTGAAAACTAACGAGATTTGGCAATTTTGCCTGTTTAACTCCACCTGATTTATATACAACGATACAATCTATAATTATTGTCATTGTGGAGTACATATTGTTTTATCTTTTATTTTAATTGGTGAAATATTAACATTTGTAAAAATTAAATATGTATAAATAGTATTGTAGCTATAAATATTCAGAATGATGAAAATTATATTGTGTTAATGGTTGTAGAATAAATAAAATAGGTCACATTTCTAAATAAAACCTATTTCCGTCTCATTAAAACTTTTCAAATCTTTAGGGCTAGGATAACTTTTTGAATGAATTTAATGAATTATTATTGAAGAATTGATAGAGGATTTCGTGTTAGGTTTACCTACTTTCGTTTAAAACCGGAATTATTTAGTTAAATTGACAGAAATCGAGGTAACATTTTGAAACTTGTTGTTGTAAATTTTTATATCATTATTAAATAGTTATTCTTATAAATTTTGAGTTTAATCATTTGAAAGGGAAAAGGTGGGAATATTTTTCTCTTCAACCTGTGTAGTAATTATGCTTCTATTAATTCAATTATTTCTGTTGCTCAATTATCAAGCATACATATTACTTTCACCTTTGCATTTTCATGTGCAACTTTTGGGTTCCAATGTAATGAGTTCTTATGTACAGAAGTAATGAATTCTTATGTACAGAAAGTAATGAGTTCTTATGTACAGAAAGTAATGAGTTCTTATGTACAGAAAGTAATGAGTTCTTATGTACAGAAAGTAATGAATTCTTATGTACAGAAAGTAATGAGTTCTTATGTACAGAAAGTAATGAGTTCTTATGTACAGAAAGTAATGAGTTCTTATGTACAGAAAGTAATGAGTTCTTATGTACAGAAAGTAATGAGTTCTTATGTACAGAAAGTAATGAGTTCTTATGTACAGAAAGTAATGAGTTCTTATGTACAGAAAGTAATGAGTTCTTATGTACAGAAAGTAATGAGTTCTTATGTACAGAAGTAATGAATTCTTATGTACAGAAAGTAATGAGTTCTTATGTACAGAAAGTAATGAGTTCTTATGTACAGGTTTATTAATGTAATGAGTTCTTATGTACAGAAAGTAATGAGTTCCTATGCACAGTAATGAGTTCATATGCACAGTAATGAGTTCATATGCACAGTAATGAGTTCTCATGTACAGAAAGTAATGAGTTCTTATGGACAGTAATGAGTTCCTATGTACAGAAAGTAATGAGTTCCTATGCACAGTAATGAGTTCATATGCACAGTAATGAGTTCTCATGTACAGAAAGTAATGAGTTCTTATGCACAGTAATGAGTTCCTATGTACAGAAAGTAATGAGTTCTTATGTACAGTAATGAGTTCCTATGTACAGAAAGTAATGAGTTCTTATGTACAGTAATGAGTTCCTATGTACAGAAAGTAATGAGTTCTTATGTACAGTTATGAGTTCCTATGTACAGAAAGTAATGAGTTCCTATGCACAGTAATGAGTTCATATGCACAGTAATGAGTTCTTATGTACAGAAAGTAATGAGTTCTTATGCACAGTAATGATTTCCTATGCACAGTAATGAGTTCTTATGCACAGTAATGAGTTCTTATGCACAGTAATGAGTTCTTATGCACAGTAATGATTTCTTATGCACAGTAATGAGTTCTTATTCACAGTAATGAGTTCTTATGTACAGTAATGAGTTCTTATGCCCAGTAATGAGTTCTTTTGCACAGTAATGATTTCCTATGCACATTAATTAGTTCCTATGCACAGTAATGAGTTCCTATGCACAGTAATGAGTTGGTAAACTATCATAGTTTCTTCTTCACATTCATACAATTTTCAACTTCCTTCTTTGATCCTGATGATGCGTAAATCCATTCTTAGAAAATACCTTTGATTTTGAGTTTAAATAACTGTAAATAAATAATAATAATATTCTCAGAACTGTATATGAATACAAATATTTTGAATATCCTTACTATTGTACAAATTATAAACTGTTACTGTCGACTGATAATATCATTTTAGATACTAAGTTAACCATTACGGATATACTTAATTAAACACTATAGATACAAAATTAATCATTATAGATAGTTAACTCTTAAAAGAAGTCATGAGCCATTATTAACGCAGTAATTCTTGGAAAGTTTGCCTTTTAAACTTTTGGTTACAAGGATTTTATCTATAAGAATTTAATAAAACATTAATTCAAAAGCACCCAATTGTACTTATTTTTCTAATCGAGATCGTTCATTTTGGTGATTGAGGACACTGTTGACACCAAAATAGACAAACACAAATCGCTGACGAAGATTGATAGTGTGTTATATGATTAATTACCTTCTCTAACAACTTTTTGAAAGTTCAAATTATTACAAACATGGAACTGAATCTAAATCGAAAGATGTGTCAAGAAAACGAGTAAAAGTTATAATTGTTAATGTTTCTTATATTGAAGTATAAATTTTTCATATATGCTCAATTGATGAATTGAATACAAAAATACTTGAAAATACACACCAAAATATTTTAAAACAAAAATATTAGTAACTTTTTTTAAATGTGAAATTAAAATAACATTATATTATTATACTGTTGACATTTGTGTACAGTGACTGAAGGCTAATTACACAATTCAAATACTTTCCACTATTTTATATGTATTCTAAAATGCATGAGTAAAAGAGAGTAAATATAAACAGGGGAGAGATTAGGTAGGTAGTGAGGGAGAATTTGGCCGCGTGACAAACGACTCTATACCATTAGTCAGAGTATCTAAAATAAGACTTATCTGACAATATTCGAGACACACACTCACTAGTCAGACCTCTTAACTGCAAATGGGACACTTTGTAGTGTTATATGGTTAGAAAAGGTTAGCATAATGGTGCATATATTATATTATCTAGTCCGTTGAATGTCTTTTTCCTCAACAGTTCTCGAAGCACCACGATCATCGAACGCAACATTGGCACCGACTGTTCAATAGGGCACACCACGGCCTCAACGTAAACGGCGATGGGGTCCTCGGGGGAGAATTTCGCCCCGAGCTTCACCCAGAAGCCCAAGCTCCGTCAGGAAGATGATGGTAACAAACTTATCTTCGACTGTCAGCTACTATCATCTCCAAAGCCGGAGATTGACTGGTACCGGGGTGAGGACCACGTCAAAGAAGGTGGAAGAATCGTCATCACCGTGAAACCTGGTGCGAAGGCTAATGTGTTCGATGTGCAGCTTGTTCTTGACGATGTCGAGGAGGAGGATGCTGGTTTGTACAAGGTGAAGGCGAAGAACAAGTATGGCGAGGTGTCAGCGTCAATCAACTTGAACTTCAGTCGTAAGTACCAACCTCTTGTTAGGTCGACTCTTTATCTATAACCATTCACATCTTCTGCTATAATTTCACTTTTAAATTCAATGTAGATTCTATTTATAAAGTTACCAAGTAGAATCATTCTTATATTAATTTATATCAAACTTTCACTTTTAAAATCAATAAATGTAACCTTTGAAATAGATAATACTTAATTACTAATCTAGTTTTATTTAAAATATATCAATATCATGGGGTCTAGGAAAATTGATCGAAAGCAATTGACCGAAAACAATTTATCGAAAGCAATTGACCGAAAACAATTTATCGAAAGCAATTGACCGAAAACAATTTATCGAAAGCAATTGATCGAATGGAAAATTGATCGAAAGGAAAATTGGTCGAAAAGAAAATTGGTCGAAAGGAAAATTGGTCGAATGGAAATTTGATCGCACAACAATTGATCGAAAGGAAAATTGATCAAATAGATCAGCTTCATTATTTTCTTTCATCTGTGAGTGCAGTAACCGGTGCTTAGTGTCCCTTTTTGTTACATTCCTTGGTAAGTGACTGTACTCACAAAGTACTCACTTAACACCGACGGTGTTGAGTGACTTTGTTCATGAATCCATTTTCCTTTCTGACTGCTTCTTCCTATCTCTTGTATTTAATTCCCTTTTGCCGTCAGTGATATGGCTTCTGGTTCCAAAACAGACTTTAAACCTATACTAAATTAATTAATTATTTAACTTTCATTTCACAAGTTATCTAGAACTACCTAAATTCTAGAACTAAGAAAACTTTAAGTTCTTCAAAGTATAATATATTTCAACTATATAATTCTCTGTTATAGAAAAACAGTTGATTGAAGAAATGTTATACATAAATTATTATTATATATTATTGTATAAATTATTATTATTATATATAAATCATGGTAACAAGATCTTCTAGCTGTAATATATTGCAAGTAAGTTTCTCAGGTAATCCATGGTTTTAGTTATCATTGTCAATTAGTGTAAATAGATCCAATATCATTTTCGATCAATTTTGTTTCGGTCAATTCTCCATTCGACCAATTGTTGTACGATCAATTTTCCTTTCGATCAATTTTCCATTCGACCAATTTTCCATTCGATCAATTTTCCATTCGACCAATTTTCCATTCGATCAATTTTCCATTCGATCAATTGCTTTCGATAAATTGTTTTCTGTCAATTGCTTTCGATCAATTTTCCGGATCCCAATATCATGTACCAGACCAAATTGTGTTAAACATTGGGTTGATAAAATTAAGACAAACACTCTTATATTTGCAGGAAGTTAAACTTTCTTTATGGTTATTAATATTTCAACAATCACCCAATTGTTAGGGTAGAAAATTTTATAAAGAAACACTTTTGATATCACAAGATCTTAGAAATTAAATTCAATGTGTTATCATTTGATTTTAATCTGATCATAAAATAACAAATTGAAGTGAATTATGTAATGAAATAAAAGGTATTTTGATGTGTAATACCATATATAGAATAAATACAATTTTCTAGGAAATAAATGAATTTACTACCATAATGTTGTGATGGTATGTGATATCGCTAGCTAAAAATTGATATTTGTGATTTACAGGCAATATAATTAAGCAGCTTCAAAATTAAAAGCGGCGATTCCCTTACTTTTCACAGAAATCCTTGGTTTGCAACTTTGCATGAATAACTGTACTATCATTAAGAATACCTTAACTAAATCATTTAACCCTTACAGCCGTGGAAGAGCCAGCTGAACCGTAAGTGAAACCGTGGACGCAGATTTGAAGTTTTCGTTGCTTCTTATAATCTACCATTATTTTCTTATATGTTTTACATTATTTATCTTTCTCCATTTATTTGATTTTATGTATAGCTATTTGCTGTTTTTGCATATTTTTGATTCTTTTAGTTATATAGTTTGTAATCGAATGAGTTGTGTGCTGTCAGAGTAAAGAGTCACTGCAATGATGAATAGTTTCCTAATTTCTTCTCATTTTCAAATCTTACAAATTTCCCAAGTATAAATGTTTTTGCTTCGGGAATTCGGGAATCATTAATACTTGAGTTGTTGTGTAATCAGAAAAATACAAAATATCTTCATATCAGCATCACAATTAGCAAAGATTGTGTTGGAATGTGAAATAAGTAAACAGTGAAAAAGTCATATGCAGATACACTTTTCTTCGACTTTATCTTAATACTAATTCTTACCTAACAATAGAATCTAACTCATTTTTTCCCTTCAATATACACGCCTTTTCACTGTCTCAAATTGTGTGTAGCATCAACATTAACTTATTTGCTTTCTTATAAGAATGAATTAAACACATTTTCCGATTATCAAAACTCAAAAGCAGGTTTTACCATTTACCTGGTAAAACGAACTCTTTGAAGTTTTACTATATAAACTAGGTTAATTGGACTATTTTATGTTACAATGGATAGATACTTGGTGAAATGAATTCTTCGAAACTCTAAATTTCTATAATTTTTTTTTTCAAAATAAATACTGAGAATTTATTTCATTGCAGTGTATATTATTTTAATTTTTCATATACATATGAACATTTTCGATCAAAAAATCGATTCAAAATAGTGAAGATTTATGTGTTCATTATTTATAATTTGTTGCTGCAAACAAATTATGTAAAAAAGCAAATGATCATAGTTGTTCTGTTGCTTCTAAAAGACTTTTCAGTGTGTTTTCAGTTGGTCATGGCACACCTAGCTAGTTGTTTACGAAGAACACACGCACGGCATGCACCTATAAACTAACAAAACCATTTCACACCTGCTTACATCGAACATTCCTGCAGATTCTTTTCTTCCACCCCGTTTGTTTGTGTCCTTGATGCTATTTCTGTCCCTCTAAAGCACACAACACTTCTTTCCAATTGATCACATACGAATTTTGAAACTCATTACAATAATTAAGAATGAATTTGAAATTTGATTTTAAAAACTTATCGCACATTCAAAACTGCCTAATAGTTCACAATTACCAAATAAATTTTTGATTTACACTATAAAAGTTTATTTTATAATCTCATTCAAACACCATTAAAATAGAAGAAAATCTAATCTAACCCTCTAAATAAACTCCCTGAATCATTAATAATAAAACGTAAACCCAAACTTGATTGGATAATCAATCTAAATAAAATAATTTTCTATTTTACCGCAGAAAGATGTTCTTCTAATTCTTCATTTTCATTTCAGCACTTTTATTTTCTCTCGAGTACTTTAGTTTTAATGTATATAATTCTTTATTTTTTCTTTGCTTCCCCAATCACTGAGCATTTCTGTATTTTGTTTTCTTACTTTCTTTCTTTGTGTTTTCTGTTGCAGCTTCTCAACCTTCTTCGGACCAAAGGTAAGTCTTGAAATATTGAACTCTGCAGACATTTTCGTTCAGAAAGACAAGAACCAAATCAATGCCTTACTACTAGACACCATAGCTAAAATGATAAAGGAAATGTTAACAAACCAAATTTGTATCTATGTCAATTACAATTGCTAAAAGATCTACTAAATCTTATAGAATGAATAAAATGTTCGTTTTTCGATAAACGATATAATATTAAATGTAAAATTAATCATATTTACTAGATTTTAAATATTAAAGTTTCCTGTGGCCCGCTTTTATTCTTTTATATACGATAGTTACGTCACTGCAAATTTCTTATTATAATTTCATAAAAAATTAAGGAAGTAGATTATTTTCCTTTTCATCAAAATAATCTCGAACTCTCTGCTAAATCAGGCAAATCGAAGGCGTGGCGCCATCTTTCGCTCAGAAGCCAATCATCAAACAGGAAGCCGGAGGAAAGACCATCATTTTCGAATGCAAGATCAAGGCAGAACCCAAGCCAGATATATTCTGGTTTAGGGATGGAGTAGCTGTTAAGGCTTCTGTTAGGTGCAAGGTAAGTCTAGACTCTAACAATTTGGAATATTATTTTCAAGGCTTCAGACAGGTGTTCAATTTTTATAATTCTAGCCGTAACTATTTTTGCTATTATTATTCGAACATCTTTTTCAGTTGTATTTTTTGATCCACTACAGCATTTATAAATAGTAAATAAATAGCTAGTTTATGATTCCTTGTAAATTGATTCAAAAGTCTCTTGAAAGAGCTTCATAATCTTTGTTTAAATGACAACATGACAAGAACCAGTGCACTAATAAATTATATTTTATCAATTTAAAAAACTTTTTTCTGATTAATTTTGCGCTACTCTCAGCAAACGATAGAGAAAGAGAATGGCGTGTATGCCGTACAACTGCGACTCACGAAAGTGACCGTCGAAGATGCCGGTAAATACAAAGTCACGGCTAAAAACGAATTGGGAGAGAGCAATGCCAACATCAGCCTCAACTTCGACAGTAAGTCTACCTTTCCTATCCTCCTAAAAACACTCCGCAAAACCAAAGAGAATAAATAAACTAGTCCAAAGTGTGATCTAAATGTGAACTTGAAGCGATTATAAAATGAGACATCTTGTCAAAATCGCTCTTAGTTCATAAATAACTTCATAAATGTTCATAAACTTTCTGTTTATATAAGTGTAAAATCATAAATTCAAAGATGTGTTCATAAATGTTTTAATTGAAAACTATAAACTGTATTTATAAGTTAAATTTTATAATTTATATAAATGTGTTAGGCTTGACTATATAAACCAAGTATATGTTTAACAATAAATTAAATATGTGTACATTTGTGTCCATAAATTATAACCAATATATTTTTCACAGCTTTTTAACTGGGGATAAACATGTGATAGATTTACACATTAAACTGCGTTATTTTTTAATCATCTAAATTATATTAGTTTCAGTAAATAAATTCTCGGTTCGACATAAATTAACACTCCTAAATATACAGTAGTAACATAATGACACTATGGAGAGCACAGCACCTCTTCACGATAGTGAAATATATTAATAGTTATTTTTTCCTTCCTTTTTTCCTCCAATCTTCTTTTCAATTTTCTTCCGATGGATGTCTTCATCAAACCTCATTATTTGTTTCCTATTTTTATTCATGATAAATTCTTACAAATCATCCAAATCCATTAAACTGGCTACAAAAATCTTTTACAAATCTCTGAACATGTAACTATTAAAATATCCTAAAAACTGCTTGGTAAATGCATCTAAATTTTGTTGTCGCATGATGTTGTCTCTAAATTCACTCGGTAAACTGTTTCGAAATGTGTCCGGTGTCGTGTCCTCCTCTTCCAACCCTTCTCTCTGTGGTCTTCTTTCTGAACTCCTTTTTCCTCGAAAACTCTTCCTACACCACTGCTACCACCACATCTAGGCTCTTTCATGAGGAACTCCGGAGAAGATTCACCCCCTCCTGAGAACTTTAAACCAACATTCACGATTCGGCCATCCATTCAACAGTCTGAAGATGGGAACATCGTGACAATCTCTTGTAGATGCGTGGGTAGTCCCAAACCCAAAATCTCATGGTAAGATAATAACAAACACAGGGCAAGTGGTTTATATAAACTAGAACATATTAACACTATAAACAATACGTACTTCGTTTTTTTAGGAAGTTTAATGGTATGAGATTATCCGATTCGCGCTATAAGATGAGTATAGAAGAAGATGGACGCTTATATTACATAGTTCAAATGGAAATATCGAGAGTCACCAAAAGAGATGAAGGTGAATATAAAATCTATGCCTCTAATGAAAATGGTGAAGGAGTTGCAACAGTCAACGTACGATTTGAAGGAGATACAGCTACTGACCAACCTAAGTGAGATGAACACAATTCTTTTCGATAAATCATTAGAATCCATTCGTTTGAATAGAGGGTAATTTCTTGTTACTCTACTTAATTTCTAGAATTCCCGACGGAAAAGCTCCGAGATTTCCTAAAAAACCTGCAATCAGGCAAGAGGCTGATAAACTCATTATGGAGTGCCAACTCGAGGCTAATCCTGAACCAGAAGTTACATGGTATAAGGATGACATGGTTAGTTATCACACACCTCACACACTATCAAATAGACAAAAGGATGATAGGAGAAGGGTGATAATAACTGGGTATTGTATCTTCACAACAGTTAATTCAGGAACATGGTCGTATATCAATGTACAAGAAAATTTGTGGCAAAGACCAGTACGTGGTTTCTGTCACGGTTGCGGGACCAACTGCTGACGACGGAGGCCAGTGGAGGTGTAACGCCTTCAACCCTTTTGGAGACTCAAATGCAAACATTGCTCTAAATTTCAAGGGTAATGATCAATTAAAAATAAGTCTGAAACTATCTACTGATTTACAAACTTTTGGTATCCTGTTCTTGATTCAAAGCAGCCTTGGCCATGTACGAACGTCTCGATCTAAACTGAATTATCTATTCGCATCCTATTATTTCCCAGTTTAATAACTGAGTGTAAATTATCATTGGATATTCTCCTTTGGAATGTTAACAACCTGGATTCAGGGCTGCTTTTGTCAAAAGCAGTTCAATTTGGTAACTTTTAAGCTGGTTGTTGTTGTCCAAAGTTGTCGATGAATGACAGTATGAGATTACGAATGATCATTAGCTGTATTTTTTTTAAATGTGTTAAAGCTTATTTATGGTCAGGCTTATCTTACTCAAAAATCAATTATTTTATTCTTAGCAACATTTTACATTTTTTCTGCTATTCCTCGAACTTTACACTATTTTTTCCGTTTTTTGTTGATGGAATTTTAAACCGTAGATTTTGATCCTTATGGATTGTATGTACCTTTTAACTGTTGATTTTTTACCTATTTATACTTGTTCTTCATCAAGTTACGACCCTTTTTTAGTAAGTTTATTTAAATGAAAAATATGAAAATAATAGATTTAACAATGTTTAATTGAATGATATATATATATATTTTTTCTTATGATCCTAACTAAATATTTGTAAACTACAGAGGGAGTAGCTGTTCCAGAAGGATATGCTCCCACGTTCTTAGACAAACCCTCCATTATTCCCAATGAAACTGGTACCATGATAACCATGAAGGTATGGTGCTATTTTTGATATGAAATTAACTGTTTCTTGCAAACAGTTATCGGAAGTTTTCCTAACTGATTATTGATATAATTAGGTGAGATGTAAGGCCAAACCCATGCCTACTGTTGAATGGTACAAAGATACTGTTAAGATCGAAACAACCAAGAGGATTGTCATTAAAGAGCACAAAGTCAGTGAAGAACTCTTCGAGTATTCCTGTATTGTCAAGGTGCGTCCTTTTGTAGTTCTTTTCATAATGCGAAGATTATGTTGCATAGCTAAATGGTTGTAATTGGAGACCAATTCTGATTAATTTTGATAAACTAGGAACCAACTGGGAAAGATGCAGGCAAATACAAGTGTGTTGCCATGAACCAATTTGGTGAAGCTGCAGCCAACGTAAACTTGAACATCGAAAGTGAGCCAGAACCTACTGGTGAACCTCCAACGTTCGTAGAGAGACCTTCCATCAAGTGGGATGAAGGTTCGGGACGCGTTTTCATGATTGCTTTGGTCAAGGCTGACCCCAAACCTTCTGCTGCTTGGTCCAAGGAAGGAGTGTCGGTGACCTCAGGAGGCAAGTTCACTGCTACAGTCACAGACGATAGGCCTGATGTCTACAAGATTGTACTGGAGCTTAAGGTAATCATCTGTGGACTCGTAGAAAAATAAAATTGATTTTTTTATCGGATTTTTCCATTCACAAACATCTTCATCAGGAAAATAATTTTTTTCAATAAATTTCTGTGGTGAATGCACTAAAACCTATTTCATTTTGTTCATCATAGGTTTCGTGAGTTATTACAATATTTCTGATGAATCAATTAATTTTCAATATCTTTGAACAGAACCCTCAGCCCAGTGACGGCGGAATGTACAAGTGTCTCATCAAAAACGAGTTCGGTGAACTCAATGCCAATCTGAATCTGAACATTGAGGGTAAGGATAGTGAATTCTGCCGCAACAAACTTTCCACTGGGAATTATATGCTGGAAATAAACTGCAATATTTATCTAATAATTGTATCTTTAGTCTTTCTTTCGCAGAAAAGTTCTATTGCCCTCATTTCCTCTATCCTTCCCCCTTATTCAATGTATTTCTGTATTCGTTAAAACAATTCCCTCCTTTTAAATATTCTTAAAAATTATTTAGGATAAATGAGTGTTGAACGTATGTTTAAAATAAACTGCAATGCAAACTATTAAATAATTTGTGTGTCTTCAGGTAAAGTATGTAAACAAATAGTTATTTTTCAAATTTAAATAATTAGTATTAATTGTACATAGATAAGAAATTATACAATATTTTAGTCCGTATTTACCAGCTGAGGTTAGTTTATATTCTACGAAATCTCTTCCAAACAATAGAGATTCCAATTAAATCAATTAATGTTCATAATTAACAATGAAACTCGATAACTGGTTAAGATAATTAATTTTATTTATAACTCAAGCGTTCCAAAAATGAAGAATTTTTGACAAAATAGCTTCCATATTTTAAGTCAGACAAAAATGGAAATTCATCACCAGATACATCCTAACAATTTTCTCCAAATGTGAAGAGCTAACCGAAGCTGGAATATTTAAATTATCATATTTCTTGAATCACACAATATCTCTGAAATATTCAAATTCTCATATATGTGTGGCTCTGCAGTTGCTCCCACCATCAAGAGACCTCCTAGGATCGTCTCCATTGTCAACAGGACTGTGATTATCGAGTGCATCATCGTATCTACCTCCAAACCAGCCTGTGAATGGGAGAGAAACTCCACTAAAGTCAAGACAGACAGCAGGCGATCTGTGAACATCAGCGAGGTAAAGCTAATAAAAAAATCAATAAAGTTACTCAGTGGAAATTGATACTTAATTAGCGGAAAAAAAATTGTGTATTAGATACTCTAGGTTTTGAAATTCAATTATTCTTAACCCAAGATATTTCTCACACAAATAAATCTCGTACAATCACTTCAGTATTCTTCTTGTTACATCTCACTATTTTCAGACGTCTGAAGGGTTCAAGTGTCTGCTGGAGATAGATAGAGCAGACAAGACAGACGTCGGTTCTTACAAACTAGTGGCCAAGAACGAGAAAGGCACGGTCTCTTCCGCTGAAGTGCGCATTACACAGCAGATGCTGGAAGAGGTCAGTACAACTTTAGAAGTGAATGGATAGGGTATATTCTTTGGAAGTGAATGGATAGGGTATATTCTTTGGAAGTGAATGGATAGGGTATATTCTTTTGAAGTGAATGGATAGGGTATATTCTTTGGAAGTGAATGGATAGGGTATATTCTTTGGAAGTGATTGGATAGGGTATATTCTTTGGAAGTGAGTGGATAGGGTATATTCTTTGGAAGTGAGTGGATAGGGTATATTCTTTGGAAGTGAGTGGATAGGGTATATTCTTTGGAAGTGAGTGGATAGGGTATATTCTTTGGAAGTGAATGAATAAGGTATATTCTTTGGAAGTGAGTGGATAGGGTATATTCTTTGGAAGTGAATGGATAGGGTATATTCTTTGGAAGTGAGTGGATAGGGTATATTCTTTGGAAGTGAGTGGATAGGGTATATTCTTTGGAAGTGAATGGATAGGGTATA
Source organism: Caprella mutica (assembly GCA_947561585.1). Classification (NCBI taxonomy): domain Eukaryota; kingdom Metazoa; phylum Arthropoda; class Malacostraca; order Amphipoda; family Caprellidae; genus Caprella; species Caprella mutica. The sequence continues at coordinate 131,435 of CANNZV010000870.1, read as the reverse complement.
TTCTTTGGAAGTGAGTGGATAGGGTATATTCTTTGGAAGTGAATGGATAGGGTATATTCTTTGGAAGTGAGTGGATAGGGTATATTCTTTGGAAGTGAGTCGATAGGGTATATTCTTTGGAAGTGAATGGATAGGGTATATTCTTAAGTTGCTTGCTTTGTGTTTCTAAATTTGCAATGTTTATTATAGGAAGAAGAAGAGGAGGAGGAAAAGAAGGAAGAGAAGAAGGAAAAGAAAGAAGAGAAGAAGGAAAAGAAAGAAGAGAAGAAGGAAGAGAAGAAAGAAGAGAAGAAAGAAGAGAAGAAAGTCGAAGAAAAGAAAGTTGAAGCTAAGAAGGTCGAAGAAAAGAAGGCCGAGGTAAAGAAAGTAGAAGAAAAGAAGACCGAAGTGAAGAAAGTAGAAGAGAAGAAAGAAGAAGTCAAGAAAGTTGAAGAGAAGAAGGCTGAAGTCAAGAAAGTAGAGGAGAAGAAGGCCGAAATTAAGAAAATCGAAGAAAAGAAAACTGAAGTCAAGAAAGTAGAGGAGAAGAAGCTGGAATCCAAGGTTTGATTATTACATTTTCTTTTAATATAAATAATATAAGTTACACAGGACGTGTAAATTTCCATTATGATTTTAAGGTTCTTCGTTAGAAATAGGGTTAATTTTATTTACAAATTTTGAATTGATAACACAATTCACTTGTTTCTCAATTTCCTTTTCAGGTAAGGACATTGTCTTGAAGAATTCTAGAGTTGGTACCATAGCGGTAGTTATCAGACCCCTCCCTCCCCCCCTCTCACATTTTTGTAGTCAACACCTCTTCGTACGTTATTAACAATATGCACTCGAATTTGTATCTTCTATTCCTTACAGCTCTTTTCTGGAATGATAGTACTTTGAAAATATCCCTCTTGCACGGTTTTCATATCTAGATATAATAGTATTTTAATATTTCTCCCTTCTGTTTTTCGGTTTTGAAATTTTGCCGAATCTGTTAGTTAAATTTTTTTATTTCCATTTTTTCATGCTGGTTAGGATGAGGATAAATCAAGGAAAAAAGATTCCAAGGTACGTATGGAGGAGGAAGTCGAAAAAACTGAAACTAGAGTGGAAAATGGTAAGGAGGTTAGAAAGGACGAAAAGAAAAGTGAAACAGAGCGAAAAGTATCACCTGTAAAAGATACAACTAAAGCTACTAAGAAACCTGAAGATGTTGATGTTGCAGTCACTTTGGAAACTAAACCTGATGATCCTCCAAAGAAAAAGTCTTCTGTGAGTGAAGATAGTACGGTGGTTCAAAAGAAACCCAAGAGTTCAACTAAATCAAAGGATGAACAGTCTGCATCATTAACTGTTACCAAGAAGCCAGATGAGCCTGACATAAATGTCTCAGCAACTATCGAAAACAAGAAAGATATTCCAAAGAAAAAGTCCTCAGTATCGGAAGATGCGACAGTCAAGCAAAAAACTGACAAAAAGCCAACTGTGACCGTGACTGAAGATGGCGCTTCTCTTACCGTCAAAACTGTCCCAGAAGATTCTCTGGACATTGATCCACCTCCAGGAGCGAAAATGGAATTTAAACACTCTGTCGATGTTGACGTTGATTCGCCAATGCAACAATATATTAATGAACTCCTTAAAACCAAAACGGTATGAACCTTTTTTTATATCGTTAAGAAGGAACATGCGACTATGCAATTTTTTATATAAATTCTTTAATAATTTTTTTTGAACAATTTTGCCTAGTCTGCATCGTTCTTTTGGATTTGGAGAGGAAGATCTTCATGGCTTCGCATCGCACTAACTTGCGTAGATTGACAAATCAATTTTTCTTCATTACTTGGCAACACTGATTGCTCTTGTAACATCGCGTTCTATAACCGATTTTTCAATTTAATATTGGGTAGTTTGAACAATTCTTTGATGCTAGGTTTGAATACAGTATGTAGATGGTTTTTGAGTTTTTTCATTAATTTGCCTCCATTTGCTCATTTACTAATGCTTTATTGATTAATTAATGTATTACTATTTCTATTCACAGAAAGAAGAAAAAGTGGGAGTAAAGGTATGTCCAAAGGGTCAATCATATCAAATATTATTTTCTTTATTGATATGTGAGAGGTATGAATGTGTATTTTTATCGATCATATGTATCCGTTAAAAAAAAAGTCAGATTTTTTTAGATATCTGAATGTGTTAGGTGTTGTGAAGATTGATAGGTCGTAGGATTTCATCCTCTTAGTTTTTTCTAACTATGGAACTTCTGAGTTAGTATCTTCATCTCTCTTCATCACAGTCATAATCCTTTATGGCAATCGGTCATTTTTTTATCATTTAAGCGAAGAAAGTATGAAAAATATTTGCAGGAAGAACCAAAACCTGCTGAAGTACCGAAAAAGAAGCCACGACGACAACTGCCCCCAAAAGAGGAGCCTGTCAATTTCGCAGCAATTCAACTCAAACCAACTGCCAAAAAGAAGAAATCTTTAGCAGAGGAACAAATCGACGAACTTTCCACCAAAATGAAAGCTGATCAAACTGATATAAACTCCGGAGGAGTCTCAATAGATAAGCTAGAATTTAAAGCAAGAAAATCATCAATGCAGTCAAGTAGGACAGAATCATTTGATGGAACTGTAAGAAAAAGTTCAATTACTCAATCTAATGAAGCGAATGAAATGACCATGAGAAAGTCATCAATTCAAGAGTCAGAATCATCTTCCATGACAACTGACATGAATCGAAGAAAATCATCTATAAAGGAAGGTGCTTTCGCTGGAATGGAAAAGGCGCCTCTAAAAAAGAAACGAACCATTCTTCCTAAAAAAGAAGAGACCATGCAGTCCATCCAACTGAAGCCAACACCTAAGAAGTCCAAGGTGACAGAAAAAGAAGTCATTGAAGAGAAATCTTCTGAAATAAAGCACACAGGTACTGACATCACTGGCGGTGGGGTGGAGCTTGATAAGCTAAACTTAAAGAAACAGGTTCGTTTGAAAACTCTAGCCGTTCAGTCGTCTTCAAAAGATGCTCTCTTCGTTGTCCTATCTCTATATTACGTAATCACATGTAAAAGCTATTTCTAGATGCCAATCTTGGACGCTGTGGACGTATCACCAAATATCATCTTTCCATTTTCTCATCATCATCTAAATCTCTTCCATACCTTTTTACTATCTCCTTCCATCTACTTCTACTTTATCTTCTTTCACTGTTTCTTAGTTTTGACCACTTGACTACTCTCTTCTTCTCTCTATTTTTATACCTTAATATTATCTTTTCGATGTATATGAATGTTTTGACTATAAATGTTTTAGATTGTTGAGCTTTATGTGAATGTAACATGGTTTTTGATGTTAGAAAATAAATTCATGATTTGTTTTAATTCTACAAGTTCAAATCTAGTTCTAGCTGTGATATATTTTTATAGGTTAGTACATTGTAAAATGACAATTGGTTGTAGTGAGATAATGATTGACTGGTGTTGAAAGATGTGAATGGACTATTTTGGACCGATTATACTGATTTTAAAGTGATTTGATATCTTTATATTTTTCAATTCATTAATTTTCATTCTCTGCAACTGTTTTTTGTTTGAATATCAATAAGATATAATAATATTAAATCACTTATTATGTAGGCTCTAATTAACAGATAAACATGTACCTGGGTAAATAAATATACTATAATTTCAAGTTTAAAGTAGTGCTTGCTACATGCTTTGCAATGTATATTGTTAAAAGAGTTGACTAAATTAGTTGAAAAATAATTATCTTTTAAATAATGGTGTTTATCATTATTTTCTTCTATAAGCTTTAACTTCAAAAAAATAAAGCTTTTATTCTTTTTCTTTGATGTTCTGAGTGGGTGTGTCTTTGTTACATTTATTGCATGTTATTTAATCTAATTTATGTGGAATATATTCAATGTTGTATATGTGATATAAAATCTTCTTTTGGTTCTTCCATGTATGTCGAAAACAATCAAACTAACTTTCTCAAGACCAAATTTTCTTTTTGACTTCATATTTCATCATGGAAGAACCAAGTCTATACCAAACTATAAAATCATCATCAATTGACTAATCTAAACTTTAAATTCTTCCCTACCACCCACTTCATAAACCACCACCCGACGGAATATGATGGACCTGCACACTCTTAAAAAATAAATAAAACTCCTCTTAAACCAAAAAATCTAAACTTCTCTTTTTCCTCTTACTATCCAAATTCTTTCATATTAAAATATCAAACGATATCCTAAACTCTATTTAAACTCTAATTCTAACGGAAAAGGAGTCGACAGAAGAAGAAGAACAGGTAATCAACTTAGGCTATTCTTCTCAATTTTTGAAATAGTATTTTTTTTTTTTGAAAAACTGCCTTATTTTGAACGATATATTCTTATTAGCATGTGCACTAAATATGAAAGAAAAGAGGGAGTCCTTGTTTTTGAGATAGTTGCATGTTAAAATCTGAATGTTTTTTCAGCATGTCAGCATGTATCCCTAAGAATTTAGCATGACCTATTTACAGTTTTGAAATTTTGAATTTTCACGTAGCTGAAGTGAGTGGGAAGAACAATATTAGTTTCACTGTAGATCTTGTTTGAGACTCATTGTAAAATTTTCATTACAAGTCCTTAATTAAATTTTAATTCAATTTAAGCCATAAAGGCATCAAAAAGTGATATTCGTGCTTCTACTATTGTTCCATATGATTTTTCATTGGTCTGCCTCATCACAACTCCATTTTCGGTATATTAGGTGCATGCCGTTGCACCTGAAATTACGACTCCCTATGAACCTGAAATCTACGACCCTGAGGACGATAACTGTCCTCATCCGTACGCGTCATCCCTCAAGGCTTGGGTAAGGCCTCCACAGCGTTACTTACCATAAAGAAGCATATGAATTATGGTATAAATTATTATTTCATCAACTGCAAATTGATAAACCTTCTTTTTATTATTTTTGGTGACCTCATGTGTCTTGACAAACAATTCTTTTGCTTCAAATCTAAACGGGAAAGATGTGTTATATCTCTTAAACATATCACATATTAGTTTTATTTTGCGCGCGTAGGTTTTTCCTTCATAACTTTAATCACAATTTCCCCCCAGAATATCTCCGCCCGTTTTTTTTCAAATTAATAATTCTGTCCTCATTCTTGTCGATTCCCGAAACCAATAATATAATTTTCTTCCGAGTAATGTTGGGTTACGTTCCCGTAGTAGTTACCCCTCATAAATATTATGTACTGTACAAAATAAAATAATAGATACCTGTCATCTCATCAAACAATACTAATTAGCACCTCAGCTTCATCAAATCAGAAAGAGATTTTCTGCTTACACTAATAATAACTAAGTTGTTTCTTGTACGTACATTTACTTTATGAACAATTGTGTAAGTGTTCAAGCTGCGCTTGTGATGTATTTACTGCGTGTGCTTGCTTGTTATTACAAATTATTTGTAATTTATATATTTATTTGATATAGTATGGATATTTTTAGATTATTTAAAATAGTATATACAGATCCCTTCCACTCTCTTCAAATTAGTGCAAATTCTTTGATATTTATTAAACTTATAATATTGTTTTATAATTATACAGTCAAATATGGAATTATATAAGTAGTGAAGTGTTAAGTAGAAAATAAAATTAGAATGCGTGTAATATCTGGTAGAATTTCTTTTTTAATCATATATCAGAAATAGTGTTGGTTTATAAAAGTGTATTTTACCTAGTCAAGATGCAGGAAAGAAGTTAACTAAAAAGTAGAGTGGAAGGGACTTCACTGAGCAGTTTTTATCTATGAAATTTTAAGCTAATTTTATTGAAGTTTGTTCTTTACCTCAATCACTCTTTAGAATTTGCTTACTATAAGTAATTTTGTTATTAAATTAACGAAATAATTTCACAGTGAATGATAATCACTTTTCTTATTATTGACACATTAAGTAAGAACTGTTCAAAGCAATATTATTAGTTTAGAAAATTACTGCATTAGATTATGTTGCATGGATCTATTTAGTATTATAGAACTTTTTAGAGGTTTTTGAATGAGAATTTATTGTATTTGACTAAACTTTTCTTCTCTCTATTCCTCTCTTCTATTTTTTGGTCATTCAGGCACCACGCATAGTAGAGCCTCAGAAACAAATGGTGAGTTCAACGATGTCCAAACGACCCAAGTAATCATAAATCAATGTTTCTAAAGTCCTTCGGTTCTACCTCAATAAAAGAAAATAGTAAACGTTTTTGATGTTAATAAATGTACACCTAATCATGAATTGTTCCATTGACTCTCCAATAAATAAATAATATATGTTATCTTATACTATAAACAAATATTACCTTAAATATAAAATCACCAACTTTCATAAATCTTCTATTCTTAAACTATTTATCATTAAAGCTATTTTAATATGTTTGAAACTAAGTGTTTGTGTGACAAAATAAATGAATAACTTGTTTGTGTTTTAAACTCTGATATTTAAAAAAGAACAATAAATCTAACCGTGTGCTCTTTAAATTTGTAGGAGTGGAGTGATCGTTCCTTGCATCCTAAAATAATCATCAAAGGATCTAACAACATCCAGAGTGACCTAACTAACAATCTTGACTTTAAGAATTTTGATGAGAATAAAAACTCCATACCAGAGTCTGCCCAAAGGGGAAAAGGATTCGAAATGTTCCTCAAAAGGCAGATGAATATTAACCAGGTAGCAAAGAATCCCTCATTTACAATGGCGATTTAATTCCATAAAGTCACAGACTGGATTTTGACACTATGTATCCTACAGGACGCTCCCAAGATTGAGATCACTCCTGATAAGAAGAACAGTCTGACTCCTGGTTCAGCGGGTAGTAGGAGGGGATCTTTGATTCCTCCTGAAGATGCAGGTGGTCGCCGACCTTCTTTACTCATCCAAGAGGAGGTAAGACTCGGAATAGTTGTTCTTTCCGTTAGCTGAGCAGGCATCTCTGTTGATTGCACTTCTTTTTCACTATCGTTTTTATTTTTGAAATATCAGATATTAGTCTTTACAATTTCAGTACATTTATAGCTAGTTCAAAAATATTGCTAATATTTTCAACTTCCAGATATATCATTCTATGTCTTATTATTATAAAAATATCGTCCCCATTATTAAAATCCAAATTGTACATTTCTCCCTCTCGATTTTAAATAAAATTAAACTCCATTGGAGTTAGTATGTCGTAAGTAAGTTTCCCAAAAGCTGTAAACTGAAGATACATTTATTATGTGATAACATTTGGCTTATCTCCCTATATAATTAAACATACGAACAATAAGCTGATTAAGTAAAAAGAACTTTCTCGACACTACCCTAAATAAACCAAACTGCTCTACTTTTTGAAATCTACTTCATTTTCGTAGTTTTCTCCAATATGTTTTAAATAGTTGAGTGTTTTTAATGTACATATTCCTACGCGGTACAAGACTTTGCCTTCCTGTTTCTTTCCAAACATTTTTCCATCACTATATCGATTATGTATAGACTACTTTTCAACTCCCTGGGAAACAGTCTTACTACTTCTTTAAAATGTTGAAGTAACCCTTAATTTTGTGGTGAACAGAAAGGGGGGCCTAAAACTCTGAGACCTGGTGAACTAGAAGATTCTGGTACGAAGGTGAGACGAAGTTCACACAACGAAGTATTTAGTCTACTACCAAAACAACTTACAAAATTTTGTACAAAGTTAAACTGATCGACTTCTATTAATACATTTACGCTTGCTTAACTCAGCAGATAATTAGTGATGCCGAAAATTGAATGTACGCGCGCGGGAAACAAGCTAACTTAACTTTCAGGTGATGGGATAAAACATATCGACTGCACTACCACTTTTAAATAGCCACTACCTGCGCCGCATAAAAATTATTTCTGCTTCAGAACCTATATATTTTATTTTCAAACTAAATAAAATGCTGCTTCTAATACCATCTTAAAATTGCGAACCATTGTTTCTTAAACTGTATTACAATTTCTTCTTTTGCTTAATTGTATGTCTGCATTATTTTCTGCTTCATTTTTTTTCTTTGCCTATCATGTATCCATAGAAGAATGTGGGCAAATTGAAGCCTGCCAACTTGAAACCAGGAGAAGAATTCACTGAGGTTTCTGAAGTCAAGGTAAAACTATGTTCTACGAATCACTTTCTAACCTGTCCACAGGATCGCCACAATGCTCTTTTTATCCTTCCATTGATTTGCAATGCCTCTTCCTCGTCAATCTTTGCAAACCTGACCAACTTTAGAGTTTGTCATACCTCCGTTTGAACCTTCTAATTTGTTTATGCTGCTCCTACTTTTTGATTTTATTTTCTGAACCATCTTCTCTTTCTTCCTCTGAATTAGTTAAAGCTGTTCTTATTAATTGAATTACCCTGAACCTTCCATACAAAACTCGTTTAGGTATCACAACGTTTTCAAGTTGCTAAATGCAGTGGATAATCCTTACAATTTTACACAGGGTAAATTAAAGCCAGGTGAACAAGGAGTCGTAGTCAAGGTGAGGTCTCAACTCGTCCCAACCTTCTAAATAATAAATAAACTTTTGTTATTTCTTAAATAAACAAGAAGATCTAAACGTATTGTCGGTTTCTTTTACGGGCGCTCAAATGTACTGGATAGCACTCTTAATGGAATGACTGCATCCCACCATGATTAAATTAAATAATCATACTGATTAATTTGTAAACTTTATGCATATATTATTTCTAAATAAACTCTTATGTTGTGTTTAAATAAGAATTGTGTTCTCATTAAAATGCGACTGCGAGGCTCTTCAGATTATGATGCATCTTTCGTATTTTTTTTCGTATGTTTCATTTATCTGAGACCCGCTTTACGAATCACAGTATCATATTTTCTATTCTACTGTTTTGAAGTAAATAGAAAAATATATACACATCTGTATAGAACTTTTTGACAGTGGTTTTTCGTAATATAAATTGAATTGACTTATCCTCAATTCATAATTTTTCATTTTTTCTTAACAGGATTTAAAAGTTTATCGGCATATCACAACTACCTATTTTTGATGTGTATGAACGTTTTTGTACCAATTTATACTTTTGTTTTTCTATACAGCGAGTTCGTCCAGGAGAAATTAAGGAAAACGAGCAGGTATTTTTGAGATGTAGCTTCATCTATGCTGTTTAACTTTTCTCTTCGACATTGGCCATCATGGCTATCACGACATGAGCACATGATAATTAAAACAGCTTTTTTCTTGTTTCAATGGTTAGCGCATTTTAATTTTCTCTATGCTATATAACCTCATAGAATTCGTATTCGTAGACAGCGTGCGCGTTGCTAAAGATCTACCTACTCTACGTTAGCTATTTCTCGTCTGGGGGTAATTTAGTATTTTAGAGGCTGGAGCTTCTGCTTTGAGCTGTTTGTACTGTCAGCATTTTTGTCAGTCTAACGCTACGAAATTATTTTCATTAATCATAAGAATAATACTTGGTCGTTAATTTTTTTTCAGGGCAATAAATGAGTTACGTACACGTTTCATTGCTAGTTATAAATACATTACTCTAACACTAGGAATCTTTGAGTTAAGGTCTAGAACTTCTGAATCATTGGATGTTCTTCAATGTTCTGTCGATCTTTCCACTGAGATTCCACTTAATTTTGTAGATAGACTGGAAATATTTTCCATAAAATAACTCTTCATTTCGATAATATATGTTTTTGAAGTTGCTAGCATGAACAACTTCTCAAATTGTGTGTTTTAATCTTTTCGTGTGCTTCTTTAAATCATTTAAAAATGTATTGAAGGTGAGTATTAGTTATATTCTTCAAAATATTTTATAGGATAATTTAAAAACTTGTTATATTTTTCCTACCAATTATGAAAATTTAATACTCAAGTAATAACAGATTTTGATACTATTTTTCAAACTAACTTTTTCTAAATGCAATAGGGTCGTCGCAGAGCAAGCACTGATCGCAGACAATCAAATGCCGGCCCACCTGGTGATGACCTCATGGAGAAAGCATCCACTCCTCTCAAGGCAATGGGTGAAAATGGGCCTCCATCCATCGTTGACGTGCAACTCAAGTACAATGCCGTTGAAGGTACTTTCATTCACCGAAATTTATATTATCAACGTTTACAAAATGCATCAGATAGTTTGAACCTGCGAATTGTTCTTTTCAGATCAAAATGGTTTCATTGATCTCGTTGTTGAGGGTAGCCCAGCACCCACCGTAAAATTCTACAAGGGTATCATGGAGATCGTTGAAACTGGTCGCTACAAAATTCACACTGACGGTGCAACTAACACTGTTACTCTTTGCATTCGTAAGACCAAAGCCAACGATGAAGGTGTATACAAGGTTATTGTCAGTAATGCCAACGGCCAGGATTCTGCCGAAATGGAATTCTACGTCTCCGGTTTGTAATGATTTCAATATAGATAATTAGATGTAAATTGAAGAAAATGATGTTCATTATGCTATGTGATTGTGTTTCAGATGCAAGTGGTATGGATTTCCGTAGTATGCTGAAGAAAAAGAAGTACGCTAAGTGGAAGCGTGAGCAAGAAAAGGAAGAAGTCGACTTGAAGGAAGTCGAAAAAGATCCAAAACCTCAACTCAAGAAAGTAGAAAGGGTAAGCTTAATAGCATCAGAGGTAGAACAACAGAGATTCCAACATAGTCATAAGCGATAGTTTTAAATATTTTACAACCATTCCCTGAACAAATTTGTAAACTTCATAGGATTTACAGTCATGGGAAGGGCCATCCAAGTTCTCAAAAGATCGTAAACAGTCTCTGGCGGAAATAATTCCTGACTGGCCAACTCTCCTTAATGTCAAAATATTCAAGGTTTTCAGACTCTTTACTCACTTCTCGATGTCTCGTCTAAAGTGGCTAATTGTGCATGAAGGATCACATCCCAATACAATTATTGGCAGGTCCCGTCAAATGTAAATGCAACGCATATTGATTACTCCCATTTCTTTACAGAATGTACATTCTTTTATTCTATAGATGTAAACAACTCTCTTAAGGACCGGGATTGTTTCTTTTAAACTGTAACTTTCTCGTCTAATGCTACACATAACATAAACATATTATCACGTTTTTATGCATGATTTCTATATTCTTATCTCAATAATGAAAAGATCGTCCACAATCAAACAGGTTGAAGGTTTAGAGTAAACTTCACTCCTTCCTTTACGTCATGAATACGATTGTATACTATACAGTTACAAGTCGTATAAATCTCATCGATGTCTAACTAATATTCAAGCATGCCAATGAAGTGATTAAGCATGGTGATGTTCATAAGGTGTTATGTTCTTCTGAGGTTTTCTATACTTGCACATGGAATGATTCAGATTATTTGTTCATTAACAGAAACAAGAGTCTTGGGTCAAGTTCTTGATTGATCAGACAGTGAAGGAGGGCAAGGACAAGTTTGCTAAGTTTGAGGGCGAGTTCTCCCGCAAGGACAGCAAACCAAAATGGTTCCACAAGAAAGATGTAAGTAAATTGGTATTAAATTTCCCATTTTCTATCTCTATCGGAAATTCCACCAAGTGAAAAGTTAAACCTAATTGTCCTCTTTTCAGGAAATTTTCAATGACTCTCGCCACAAGATCAAGGTGGAAGGCTTTCAACACAGTTTGGTGATTACGAAGCCTGGTCAAGAGGACATGGGTCGCTACACTGTGGAGTGCATGGGCATCTCTTGCTCTGCTGTTCTCACAGTAGAAGGTAAGCAATATCAACTTTTACCTTGATTGCAATTTAAAGAAAATTAAGATATATTTAACTAGACAACAAAATTAAACTTTAAATTTTTTTTATAAATAAATACAATATATTGTTATTTTGTTTTGATTCAGTTTTAAATTCTACGATCTCCTTATTTTTATTCTTCAGAGCCTGATCCCGACTTCAAGTTCGTTCGTGTACTTCCAAAGAAAAGTGCTGGGTACACTACCAAAGACATAGAGATGGAAGCTCAAGTCAGTTCCCACAAGGCCATTGTACATTGGTTCAGAGGCGACAAGAAAATCGAGGTAAGAACATCGCTTCTACATTTATTCTTCTATCTTTCTGAAGGACATCGCGAAATTTTGATGTGCTTGATTGTGATATTCTTGATCGATAATTTTTATTACTTGATGTATAATTGTTTATTCAATGTCTAGGAGGATGAAAAGTACAAGATGTACAAGGATATGACTGGTACAGTCAGACTCACTATTATAGGAGCCAAGAAAGAAGACAAAGGTAAATATTCAGCCAAGATTTTCAGATGTCCAAAGGAAGTTACTGAAACAACCGTCAAAGTGGAAGGTAATTATCCATTAACACTGTTATACTTATTTATAGTAACCGTTGTTTACTATTTCAGGTTTTAAAATCCTTTCTCAATCTTACAGACCAGCCTTTCAAATTCACAAAACAGTTGAAATCCAAAACTGTGATAGAGAATCACAAAGTCATTCTCGACTGCGAGGTTGATGAGGCTGAAGCCAAAGTCACTTGGTTCCTCGGTGACCAGAAGATTGAGCCTGACAAGAAGTGAGTTAAACATTTTAAACTTTTATCCACATGAATATGGAACTTCACCAAATCTGTCGATATTAGTAAAGTTAGGGAAAATATTTAGTAATGATATGAAAGTGAACTATATTTGTTTTCAATTTCAGAGGAATAACATCACAAATAGTATTATAAACAGACAATAATATTTTAGTTAGAGGCCAATTTGTAACCATTTTCTTGTTCACTTTCAGCGGTGATATCAGTCATTTGTTTGAGGACAAGAGGTAACATTGTAAAGTGTTTTGAATTTCAAGGGAAGTCAATGTGGGTTCTCTATTTCTACGATATTCATATTAAATTACACAGGAAATTATATGATAACCTTATTCCCTAAATCAAAAGTTCATGAACGGACGTCTACTCTTCATATTGATTATAAAAATTTCAATTGCTCGTATAATTGACGAAATAGCTAAGATCTTGTTTTTGTATGAATTAGGAGGCTCATATGTAGGAAAAATGTGAATATTTGCGGGAATATTTGAACCTTAGATTACTTTCTTTTGAAATTCAAATTGTTCAGTTAATGCATCAAGCTTCAATTTGAATTTTTGCAAGGAATCTGATGAATTCAGAGGTGTGTGAGATATTCAGATCATTATAATTTATATCCATGAATTCATCAATCTTACCATGCAAAATTTCAGCCAAATTTTCCTTGTTCTAATGCTATTTTTCATTTCCATTGTACAGAATCAATGTAACCCTATTTTCTACTTCCAATTTTCATGGCTAATGGATTTATTTGGCTTTTGAAGAATGATTTATTGTGATCAAAAAGAAAGATTCACTCAATAAATTTTTAGACTCAAGTCAAAATATCCACTGAACCATCACTAAATCCCTATTATATATTTTCAGTTTCGGCAGGTTCTTCAGATGGGTTGTTCTTTGATGTTTTTTTATCAATCTATTTTAAATATATATATGTTATAAGATAATAAAGTGCGTAACATTAGATCTATATAATGTAACTCTGTTCAATGTCTTGATGTTTTACATGATGGAAGAAGTGACCATAACGGTATTCACTATTTAACACAAAGTGTAATTCATATATTGCATGCTTTAAAAAATATTCAAGATATACAAGAGCATAGTTCATTTATTGTTGTGTTCCTATCACCGTTCTCCGTAGCGTCAAGATGCTGGCTGATGGACGCAAGCGCCAACTCGTTTTCAAGAAGGTGCAGATGAATGACGCCAATCACTATTCTTGCAAAACCAATGCCGATACGACTACATGTGAACTCATTGTTGATTGTGAGTCTTGCCTAATAATAAAATAGATCAATTGTGATTTTTTTGCTCTGAATACGACTATAATTTTACAAAAACTATTTAACGGGAAAATAATTTAATAAATAAATTTAAATCCAATAAGAGTGTATTAAATTTTCACTTACATACCTTACATTTTGAAACAAAATAGCCCATGCGAGAAGGATTTATTCCTGGAATAATCCCTTAATATCGCAAGAATAAATCCTTCTCGCATGGGAGTAATACTAAATACATGGCATATGAGTTATATTTGATTGTAATGTAAGCGCATCCTGTTTACAAAATTTTAGCATGAAGCAGTATTGATTTTTGGTGATAAACTTGTGTAGTACTATTTAATTATGAATGTTTTTAATTGTATTTCCTTCCTTTGAAATCAGGCGAGAATATGTTTAAGAAGAAGCTGCAAGATACTAATGTTTACGAGAGAACTGATGCCGTCTTTGAGGTCGAAGTCACTGATCCAAACGCACCAGTATCGTTCCTGCACAGAGGGCAAGAAGTTAAACAAAACGAGACCTGCATTGTCGAGAAAACTGGCAAGGGAGCTTATAAACTAACCTTCAAGAACTGCACTTTGGATAAAGATGAAGGAGAAATCAAGGTTAAAAAATGCGAGACAATATCTTTGAACTATTCATTTCATGTGGATCATATGGTTATACAATATATCGTTTTAGTGAATAATGCAATTCAAACGTGCCTTCTTTCTAAAGGCTGTGTCTGGAAGCATTGAATGCACATGTCAGCTCACTGTGGGAGAAGGAGAAAAGGCTCCTGTCATCAAACCCAACGAGCCAATTGAAGGACCCTCCAATAGACCTCTGACATTCGAAGTGCCTTACACAAGTAATGAACTGTTTATCTATTACTCTATAATTTCATCAGTTATTGATAGCGAATTATTAGTTTATTGTTTCGAGTACCAACCAAATTATTTTTTTCCAGTTCCCGGTCCTCGCCTGTCAAAGGTGGACGCCAAGTTGTACAAAGATGGTAAGCCTATGAAGGTGCCCAATGATCTGGAGGTTAGCGTTCAAGAGAAGTGTGTGGTTTACACCATCAAGAAGCCATCTCGCGATCTAGGTGGTCCGTACACCATTAAGATGACTAACGCTGCTGGTAGTTCTACTAAGGAAGTCAACATCAACATGCAAGACAAGCCTAGCCCACCTACAAACTTAAAGGTGTGTTCATCAATTGAAAACTGCTAAATTAATTAATTACCCCGTCGCATTCGAATATTATAGTTATTATAACTTTAAATTAGATTTATCTTTTATTCTAGATTGAAATCTGTAATCAGCCTTCAAACTACTCCGTGAAAATTTATTTATGCAATTCATTTTGGAATAAATAACTCTACAATAATTTATTGTAAACTTATAATCTCATTTGACCTGAAGGTGACTGAGATCTTCAGCAACTCTTGCGTCTTCAGTTTCGAGCCTCCCAGAGATGATGGCGGTATGCCACTCACTTACTACTCAGTTGAGAGACAAGATTTCTCTCTCAAAAGTTAGTACCTAGTAGATAAATCAATCTGGGTCTGAGAGTATGTTTCAAGTCCTGTATTATAGAGTATGAGAAAATGACTATAGACTTTTGATCCAAAAATAGGATAGTTTTACAGTTTTAAACCTCAATATGAATATAGAGTTTCATAATGGGTTTGGTACTCACTTGTACCAAGTTTGTAAGAACGACTGCTTTTTTAAAATTTGTAGTTTTCATTTGAGAAAAATGTGACAGATTTTTCATTTTTAGAGTTTTACGGAAAAAGTAAATAAGGATATTTTTGTAAATATATACACTTTTCTTTGATTTTTTTTTCGTGCTTTTAACTGCCTCTTCAAGGACAAAACAACTCTAGTAACGGTATTGTGAATTAAATGTATTTTCAATTTGCATATTCTGTAACTAGAATTTTTTGTTCTTCGAATTTTTGCTGACTTTTAAGCTTTTAATTTTGAGCTTTCTAAATAGCTGCGATTTTTCCAATTGTGTGACAGCTTTTTACATTTTTTTCGCAGAGCAGAAACTTAATTATTTACCAAACTCTTTTCGACTTGATGCAATATCTCCCATCAACAAAACATTGGCTATCAAGGAGAATAGTTTTCCATTATTAATTTTGAGCCACTTGAGGCTATAGTTTTTTGAAAAAATAGTGAACAAAGCTCTGGCAGATTTTTCACTTTGTAAAAATCTGCTGGGCATACTCAGTAGAAAAGAATGGGTTCTTGAAATGCTTTTATCAGTAATATCTACCTGTAGTCGTAATATTGCTTTTCTAGGTGCTTTTATCAATGATGTCTACCTGCAGTTGTATCTATTCTAAGTAGTTACTTCCCTCCAATCACAAATTTAAATATTGAAATAATTCTTCATTAAGAATCAAAAACATATTCAGAATCCATTTCATCACATCACGTGATTTTGAAGTAACAATCAATGCAGACCAAAGTGGCGGACATTGTGATGTGAGGGAAGTGACTAGGTATGTGCTTTGCCTCTGATATAATGCCTATTGCTATTCCAACAGCTAGTCACCCTCGTATTTGGGAGAAATCAGGTACTATAAACTATTACACCAGTTACTAATACCTAAAAACACTTCGAGAACAACTCCATAAACTGCATGTCTTCACAAACTTATGTGTTCTATTTATCAATTATTTTATTTCTGTTTATCACATGTTAAAATTAAATAAAATTTAGGTATTAATAATAAATGATGCTGCGTTTCTTTTTTAAATATTCGGTGTTTTATGTATAATTCATAAAGTTTATTTTATTTCATGCTATTTAAATACTAATACGTTGTAAGTTAAGCTGTAAATAAACCTGTAGAATTTTTTCTATTATTTTGAAGTGCACAATTAGATGAAACTAATGCCGTAGATTACCTTGCATTTGAAAACAAATAATTATCAAAATTTCAGATAATTGGAGATCTTCAGTTTGTATGACAAAACAATTATTGTCAAACATAAATGAATGAATTCGAATTCTATCCAATAAAAAAGATCAATACATCTTAGTAAAAAACTATGTTAATTTAATCAATTTTGAAAACATACCTCAAATGTTCTTTCTATCTTTATGATAAGCAAATCTCAGCTGCCTTACCTACTCTAATTTCTTTGACTAGGTGGATGGTTTCCTCTTTTCCAGAGACTTACTTTACTTTCTTTGACTCGGTGGATGGTTTCCTCTTTTCCAGTGACTTACTTTACTTTCTTTGACTCGGTGGATGGTTTCCTCTTTTCCAGTGACTTACTTTACTTTCTTAGACTCGGTGGATGGTTTCCTCTTTTCCAGTGACTTACTTTACTTTCTTTGACTAGGTGGATGGTTTCCTCTTTTCCAGAGACTTACTTTACTTTCTTTGACTAGGTGGATGGTTTCCTCTTTTCCAGTGACTTACTTTACTTTCTTTGACTAGGTGGATGGTTTCCTCTTTTCCAGTGACTTACTTTACTTTCTTTGACTCGGTGGATGGTTTCCTCTTTTCCAGTGACTTACTTTACTTTCTTTGACTCGGTGGATGGTTTCCTCTTTTCCAGTGACTTACTTTACTTTCTTTGACTAGGTGGATGGTTTCCTCTTTTCCAGAGACTTACTTTACTTTCTCTGACTAGGTGGATGGTTTCCTCTTTTCCAGAGACTTACTTTACTTTCCTTGACTAGGTGGATGGTTTCCTCTTTTACAGTGACTTACTTTACTCTCTTTGACTAGGTGGATGGTTTCCTCTTTTT
The DNA here is from genome assembly GCA_947561585.1 of Caprella mutica. Taxonomy (NCBI): domain Eukaryota; kingdom Metazoa; phylum Arthropoda; class Malacostraca; order Amphipoda; family Caprellidae; genus Caprella; species Caprella mutica. Next base: position 113,798 of record CANNZV010000870.1, on the reverse strand, counting down.
CAGAGACTTACTTTACTTTCTTTGACTAGGTGGATGGTTTCCTCTTTTCCAGTGACTTACTTTACGTTCTTTGACTAGGTGGATGGGCTCAAATCACTGAAATTCCCGCTGACGAGCCTCTGAAGTTCAAATGCGAGGACCTTAAGGCAAAGCAGCAGTACAAGTTCAGAGTAACTGCCTCCAACAAGATGGGGCCTTCTGACCCTGCCAACCTCAAGGAAACCATCCTTGCCAAGGATCCATGGGGTGAGGAAATTAACAATATTTTGTCGTTCTTTCTGAGATATTTTTAAGCTATCGATATAAAGATATAATTGCCAAAATTGTAATCAACTTCTGTAAGTAAACTGAAGTAAATAAATCAATTTCAATCTCAGATGAACCCAGCAAGGTCCAGCACATAGAAGTCACTGATTGGGGTCCGGATTTCGCTGATTTGCTCTGGTCCCGGCCAGAAAGTGACGGAGGTGCTCCTATCACTGGCTACATCATTGAGTACAGGGTTAGTTTATTTTCTCAAATTTTATGATCTCCTCACGTATTGATTTCCCTTTATGATATTTAGTGAAATTATCTACAATTTTTTCACAAATCTTGATTGATTTTTTCATGATCAATTTGGTATTTTTACCACATGGAAGTGTTCCTCAATTTTATTTTTTATTTTCCCGTTTTATTTCAGTAGATTTTTGCCTTCTTGTCATCATTGCATTCCTATTCATAGTTTCATACACAGGTAACAATGTTCTTTGGCTAACATTGTCCCATTATTGTTACAGCATTCTATTACTGAGGAAATGTTGCTACGAATAACTTTGCAACCTGTGTACCATCCTAGGTTGTAGATGATCTACATTTAAGATTGTTCTGAGTTAGAGAAATTAACTAACTACATTCTTACAGACACGTCCCATGCCCAAAGCTGATAAAGGAGTGGTAAGATGGTTTGCGCTTTTCGTCTGCTATTATTGCCTATCATTTAGAGACGATGCCTATCAAAACCAAATGGAGACTTTATGGTCCTAGCTGAAATAATGTGAAATATAGTGAGATATTGATTCAGATGATTGATAAGAATGGCATTGTACATATTAAGAATATGTAGTATGTACACATATACTACGATATTTCAGTTTATAATTGTTTAAACAAATAGTTAATCTAGTCATGTATTTTCAGTATATTTGTGAGTAAGTTGTGTATGGAAAATCTCTATATTGAGAAGTGTGATTGAATTGATATTATCTGAATATCTTGTAGTGGAAGATGGTTAGGAAGAGACATAAAGTTTCTATATTTGAGTTTGAAGGCATATTCTCTCTTTATAACTAATATTTATTTTCAGCTCCGAAGCGCTATTTCATTATTATTTATGTTCTACTTTATAATAAAACATCATTATTTTATTTATTTATTATTTTATCTAAATAATTAACTTAAATCAATTTTGCCTCTATAATTAAACTAAATAATCGTTAAATATTAATAATTGTATAATTTAATATAACTAGCATCCTTTTTATCTTTTTGTTCACGTTACTTAAATGTTAGTCAAATTATTCATGAAAATGGAAAAAGTTATGATTTACTGTATGAATCTTATTGATGTTGATACTTGAACTATTCTGCACACCCAAATGATATGACTTCCATTCTTCTCTCTCCAACGAAATTAGTCATTTATGTCCCAAATCTCAATGAGATATTCTTAATAATAAACCATCTGAGTTTGTCTTTGACTTCTAAAATTACGAACAAGTGCACGAAGGAAACATGATGCTCATGTTTTCGGACGAAGCCACATACCTCCATTAATTGTCTTAACATTTTTTATACCAATCATCAGGAGCGTTTCAGTGACTGGAAGAAGGGTATGGAGATTCAGGGCGATGTACTGGAGGGCAAGATGCCAGATCTTATCGAAGGCAACCAGTACGAGTTCAGGGTGAAGGCTGTCAACAAAGCAGGACCCGGTGAACCTTCTGATCCTACCAATCCTATTTGCGCCAAGCACAGATTCTGTGAGTAAACCACAGTTAGAAACTCATGATCAGAAAATCATTTATATTTAAGAACTTATCTTTAATCAAATATTCATCGTCGAACATCGTAAAATATCATAATTTCGGAAATGTTCGTGAGGAATTTTTTCGGAATGTCTTTTGATTTTCCTTTCATAATTCTTCAATTAATTTTATTTTTATTTTTGTTGATGAATTCACAATTTTTCTTCCCCCAGTGAAACCTTTCATCATCAACAAGGACGAGTTCAACAGTATTGTCATCAAGAAGGGCAAGCAGTTCGTACTCGATATCAAGTATGGAGGCGAACCCGAGCCTAAAGTCATCTGGAAGTTCGACGACAAGGAGGTTGTTGAAGACGAGTCCAAGAGGTGAGACTTCATTCTAACTAACCTTTCTAGAAAAATATTTCACTTCTATTTCATGGACTATATTTTCAGAGCCTTATTTTATTTCGAAATATCCCAATTATTATTTATTTTTAATGTAAAATTTAATAATTATATTTTTCTTGGAGAATCAAGACGTTTTTATGTGATTTACCTAAATATTCTTATTTATTACATTTTCTTAAATGTTTCCAATGGTGTATATTAAAGTAAAAGTTTATTATTTAGTCTACCTAAAACTGATGTTCTGTATTCTGTCTAAATATCTTATCATTTCAATGAACATAACCCAATTTGATGTGTATTTCTCAAAAAATATTATTCGTTATTTTAATATAAAAAATATCAATGTTCATTATTAAACATATTTTTTCTCCATTATTTGTTAGTTATTATTTATTTAATAAAGTAAATATTTTATTTCATTGTTAAATCGATGTTCGGTGTGTTTCTTGTGACCAACCTTTGCTAAATGTATACTTTCTTCACCAAAAAAGCCAACTTTTTGGTGTTGCAAAGGTGAAGATAACAACTCTAAGAAACTTTTATACGATTGAAAAAAGAAAATTGTTGACAGTTGAAAATGTAATCTGAGACATTTGTTTGTCGTGTGATTTGAGGATAACCAAATCGCAAAACCAAACTGAGAAGAATCCCACCATCGAACTCAATTGCTTAGAATGTCTTTTAAACATCATGTTCATTGGTGTAAAATGTTAGTCGAATATTTTACCTGAAATGTAGAAAAGCTATCGAATATTTCCTAATGTGTAGACTGGCAACAGACCTTATCTAATTTCATAAAATGGCATCGCTAAGTGTCTGTTGGTATCATTTACGAAGGTCAGTCGCAAGGAAGGTTAAAGGTTAACCCCTCCATTCGGTCAAACGAGTCACTCCAAGGTGTAATGGTGAACTCCTCTTGTTACAGATTGGGAGAGCCTTACAACTGCCATAGGTGAACTACCTAAACTATCGGACGCTTTAAAGCCTTTTGTTAATTGCTTAAATGCCTAATAAACCACCAACATCTTCTATTTTGATGCATTCTATTGCAGTAATAACAGTTAAAATCAACTCTGAAGATGTAGTAATAAAATAGTTGAATAAAGTTAAAATAAATTCTTTAAGTGAGAAAGTGTTGGTGGTGAATTCTTTTTAAAGATTTTTCCATAAAGCGTCTGCTTCTTCCAATCTTGCTTTGCAGTCAAACATATTTTGTAAACTTAGTATGCTAAATAAACTTTATTTTGCTTATAAAGTACATCTTCTCTTGGAGAATAGTCTGTAAATTCTGACCCCTTAATTCTGGCTATACTCTGTTAAAAGATCATTGAGAATATGTACTGTGTATTAAATATTCTTTATAAAAGCCCACAATTTAAAATAAATGCATGCACTATTTCAGTTGTTTTTCCTAAAAAGTGCGAATAATTATGAAGCTAAAAGCTTAGTAACATCCTGACATTGCATTTTAAATAGCTTATTATTTATTATTAAACAGGTAATAAGTATATACTAATATTTCCCAATGGTAACCCCTTTCATTTTTGTTCTTTCTTTAGTAATTAGGCTAAGAGTTACTGCGTAAAGAATAACACGAAATGCCAATCTAATATCCCTATTTATATTGGTGCTATAAAATTATTTTTACTGTTGATTTAAAATCAAATTTAATTTTGATGATTTCATTTATAACTCAAATTAATCATATCTCTGATAGCAGAGGTTTTTAAAATTCCAATATAGTTAAATGATTCATATATAAATATATAGCTATACTTAATACTTATATTAATAAATTCTATATTGAGATCATTTTATGTAACTAAACACTCTCAATAAATCACACTCCATATTCAATTGTTGATTTTATAAATGATGGAATATCAAGTTTCATAAAATGAATACTGAAAATATGAACAATTCTACACTATCCATTCAAAATCTACTGAAGCAAAATTTTCCTAATATTACCCTCCGAATGAACAAATAAATGACATGCCCATCTTCCCCGTCATCATTCATTGCAAATCAAACTGAGTTACCCCCATCGAACAGGGTGACCATTGACCTGTACGAGCGTAACACGGTGTTCACTCTTCGTAAAGGCGAGCGCAAAGACACCGGAAAATACAAGCTTGTCCTCGTTAACGAAGTGGGCGAGTGTGACGAAACATGTGACGTGGTTGTTCTTGGTAAGTAATAGAGAGCAGTATTTAAAGTTTCATGCGAAATCATTCTAAATTAAAATTAATTGTTTCTTATCTTTTTGATTGTCGATCCATAATAGTTTTCTATTACTCCAGGCAAGCCTGAGAGACCAGAAGGTCCATTGTTCCCCGAAGAAATCCGCGACAAGCATGTCAAGCTGAAGTGGAAAAAGCCATTGGATGATGGTGGACTTCCCGTCCATGAATACGTCATAGAGAAAATGGACATGGATACTGGCGTATGGGAACCAGCAGGCACTGTTAGTATCTGTAATAAACTTTTATTATCAACTGTAGAATTGTTTAATATTGTTTTATGATCTAATATTGTACTGAATTTCAGGTTTCTGGCAAGCCTCCAAAGGAAGAATTCACTGTTGATGGTCTAACACCAAAGAAGAAGTACAAGTTCAGGGTGAAGGCTGTCAACAAGGAAGGAGAGTCCGAACCATTGGAGAACGACGAGCCTATTCTGGCCCGCAATCCTTACGGTAAATATTTACTTTTCTAATCCATATCACAACTAGCTTGTCTGATGAACGTTAGTAGTCAAAGCAACTGAAGAAAATTACCTCACATCATAAATTGAATATAAGTAATTATTATTTATTAAAAATATGTTAGTTAGCTATAACATAAGCGTAATTTGTCAATTAGATGAGAAATATATATAGCTATGAACATAAAAATATTTTAGGGTTATATCAATCATATTTTTATTAAACTCTATTGTAACTGTATTTTAATTATATGTATTCAATTTCAGATGAGCCAAGTCGTCCTGGCAAACCAGAAATAATTGATTACGACAATACCATGGTTGTCCTCAAATGGGAGAAACCAGAGAAAGATGGTGGCAGACCCATCACTCACTACACCATTGAACTCAAGGAAAAGAATTCTGTGGAGTGGGTGAAGGCTGTCGTCACTCCTGACGCAAATTGTGAAATGATGGTACCAAAGCTAAAGGAAGGAACAGTTTACAGCTTCCGTGTTAAGGCCCATAACAAGGCTGGTGTGAGTGAAGCTTCTGAACCTTCTGATAACCATCTATGCAAGCATAAGAATTGTGAGTATTATCAATTATATTTATTATATATTACAGATCCTTAAAATGATAAACTATTCCATATAGCTATGTTATAACTCAAGCTATGTCTATTCAAACTTCTCACTATCAATCATGTCTCTTTCAGTGAAGCCTCGCATCTTGCGAGAAACCTTCAAGACAGTTACTGTGAAGGTTGGACGCAGCATGAAGTGGCAAGTTGACTACCTTGGAGAGCCTAATCCAGAGGTATCATGGCTCTTCAGAGACAGTATGCTGTCAAATACTCACAGGAAAAATATCGATATTTCAGAAGATCATCATACTGAATTTTCATTCACTGATGTTAAGAGGAAAGATGCTGGAATGTACACATTGAAAGTGGAGAACAGGAATGGCTCTGATCAAGAAACAGTTGAATTGGTGGTTCTTGGTAAACCATCCAAGCCTAAAGGTCCATTGGATGTCATGGATGTACACGATACTGGATGTAAGCTGAAATGGAAGCCTCCTGAGGATGATGGTGGAATGCCCATCAAGGAATATGAGATTGAGAAGATGGACCTTGCCACTGGTCGATGGGTACGAGCTGGTAAATGCCCAGGAGCAGTTGTACCTCCTCACTTTGAAGTGAAAGACCTTGAACCTGGTCATCAGTACAAGTTTAGAGTTACAGCTGTCAATGATGAAGGAGATTCAGATCCTTTAGAGGCTGACCAAGCCATTCTTGCCAAGAACCCATATGATGCACCAGGTGCTCCTGGTAAACCAGAAATTGTAGACTATGACAACAAATCTGTTGATCTCAAATTTGCTGCGCCTGAATCTGATGGTGGAGCTCCTCTTCTGAAATACATCATCCAGAAGAAGGATAGGTTCTTACCCGACTGGGAAACTGCAGCTGAAATAAAATGCGATGTCTGCAAGCCATTCAAGTCTGGAGAGCCCATTGAATGTAATGTCGGCGGGCTTAAGCACAGAGCTGAATATATGTTCAGAGTAGTGGCAGTAAACAAAGCTGGTCCTGGCCCAGAATCTGAAGCAACAGACTATCATCTTGTGAGGCACAGAGCTTTGAAACCTAAAATTGATCGTGCTAACTTGAAGCAAATTACTGTCAAGGGAGGACGTAATATCAAATTGGATGTCAATGTTGAAGGTGAACCAGCTCCGACTATCAAATGGCTTCGCAATGGTGAAGAAGTTAAGGACGAAAACATCAGAATTGACAATGTGGATTACAATACCAAATTCACAATGATCGCTGCCCAGCGCAATGAAAGAGGTATCTACAGAATCGTTGCTGAGAATATTCATGGTAAAGATGAAGCAGATGTAGAAATTATCGTCCTTGGCGCTCCATCAAAACCAAAAGGTCCATTGAAGGTAACAGATGTTACGAAGAAGGGATGCAAATTGAAATGGGAAAAACCTGATGACGATGGAGGACTTCCTATCAAAGAATATCTTGTCGAGAAAATGGACTTGAAGTCCGGTCGCTGGATGCCTGTTGGCAGAACTAGAGATGAAGAAATGGACGTACCTGGTTTATCAGAAGGACATGAATATCTATTTAGAGTGAAAGCTGTAAATGAAGAGGGAGAATCTGATCCTCTTGAAGCTGATCATGCAATTACGGCGAAAGATCCTTATGGTGTTCCTGGCAAACCCGGTGTTCCAGAGATTTTCGATTGGGATGTTGATCGTGTTGATTTGAAATGGGATCCTCCTAAAGATACAGGTGGTGCTCCTATTACAAAATATGTAATTGAGAAAAAAGAAAAGTTTGGTTCATCATGGGAACCCATTTTCGACTCTATTGGCCCAAAACCGGAATGTCGTGTTCCTGGTTTGATCGAAGGCAACACTTACCAATTCCGTGTAGTTGCTGTCAATAAAGCAGGTCCTAGTGATCCTTCTGATCCCACTAAACCTCATCTGGCTAAGGCTAGATATCTTAAACCCTATATTAATAGGGATAAGTTGAAGAAGATACAGGTTAGAGCTGGCCAGAGAGTCTTCTTGGAAGTTGATGTGAAGGGTGAGCCTCCTCCGACGATTTGGTGGACAAAGGCTGATAAGGATGTGAAGACAGATGCTAACTATTCAGTTATAAGTGAAGATTATCTCACTAAAATTGTCATCACAGACTCTGAGCGAAAGCATTCTGGAACATACAAAATCCATGCTGAAAATGACTCAGGCAAAGATGAAGCTGAGGTAGAGATTATCATTCTCAGCAAGCCAAGCAAGCCAAAAGGTCCACTAGAAATCACTGACATTCATAAAGAAGGATGTCATCTGAAATGGGATCCTCCTTTGGATGATGGTGGACTCCCTATCGAAGACTATATCGTCGAGAAGATGGATGTGACAACCGGCAAATGGGTTCCTTGTGGTAGAGCTCATGGTGATCAGACTGAGATGGACGTTACAGGACTTGAACCAGGAAAGAAGTACGAGTTCAGAGTGAAAGCTCGCAACGAAGAGGGTGATTCTGATCCATTAGAAGGAGAAGATGCAATCATCGCTAAGGATCCATTTGATAAACCTGGCCCACCCGGTATTCCAGAAATTGCCGATTTCGATGAAAATATGGTGAAGCTGAAATGGGATCCACCTATCAGAGATGGTGGAGCTCCTATTACTGGTTATATCATTGAAATGAAGCCAGAGAGTGGAACTGAATTTGTCAAAGCTGCTGAAATTAAGGGCAATACACCACAGGGAACTGTTAAAGGTTTGAAGGAGGGTGAGAAGTATGAGTTCAGAGTAAAGGCAATCAACAAAGCTGGTGTAGGTGATCCATCGGACTGCACTCTGCCTCACCTCGCTAGAGCTAAATTCCGTGAGTGATACTTTAATGCTATTTTAAAGAAATGATGTTTCTTCATTTACAATTACCATTGCTAACGGTTTGTTCAATGTTTTGCTACCAGGTGCTCCAAAGATCGATCGTACAAACCTCAAGGACATTACGATTAAGAAGGGGGCGCAGCACCTCTTCGATGTGGACATCATTGGTGACCCTCAGCCTGTGAACACCCTCACTCTCAATAATAAGGTGAGGGCAATGCCCGCCACAGCCCGCACTCACACAAAAAAAAACACACACACTTCTACGATAAACTGGAATAAATATATAAAATAAAATATTTACTTGATTACAAGCGTAATCATTAAAAGTAAATCTCAAAACTTTATTATTTTTCACGCATAAAAATAACAGCTGCTTCTATAAATTCTATGTATGAACATATAATACTTAATCATCTAAATAATTAAAAATAAGCAATATAAATATTCTTTTTTGCAGAATATAATATTTATTTAATATATTTGCCATTAATTGGAATATATAGAATAGATATTATATTTATCCAAATCCTCTCAACAACAACAACTATAATGCATATAAATAATTCAATATTTGAAATATTAAAATGAGTTATTGTCCAGAGGATAAATTTATAAATATTTTGATAAATTCACATTAAATTTAAATTAACTTCATCTGTTTAACGCAATTTTCCATCCATCAAAATAAATTCCCATCCATCAAAATAAATTCTCATCCATCAAAATAAATTCTCATCCATCAAAATAAATTTTCATCCACCAAAAAAAACTTTCATCCATCAAAAATATTTTCATCCATCAAAAAAAACTTTCATCAATAAAAATAAATAATAAATATAGAACAAAATTAAGCAAATAACATCTCACAAAATAATCCTTTCCCAAAAATGAAATAATTTTATTAAAGAAACCTTTAAATATTATAAAATATATTGTCCAAAATTATATTTTGATATATCTGAAAATACCTTTTATAATTAATAACAAAAAATTATTTTCATTATTTCGGCTATGGTGATAAAAATGTCACCGTTATTCATTATTCAATCAGAATATAATTTTCTCGCCTTTCTAAGGGTACGGTTACTATGCATGCGTTTTCGAGCGATTTTTCGCACTGACGATATCGTCAGAACTGATCGTCAGTGCGAGGTGGTTACACTGTACGCGATTTCTGATCGTTAGTATATTTCTGCCCAATTAATTTTGGGGTCTAAACTACATTTATTTGAGGTAATGTTCAGGAAGAATTAAAAACCTACCTGTGTGCCTCTGAAATAGTAGACGCGACGCTAATTTGATTATTATTTTCACTGCATATAATTTTTTAAATACCTAAATAGAAAAATACGGAGAATAGTTTTATATAACTATAAGGATATTTAATTTTATTGAAAAAATTGTTACAGAGTAACAACCAATTCAAGACTTTATATAAACAAATATGTATTATAAATAATTAAATAATATCTGTATTATTCCAGATAGTATCAATTAAAATATATTTTCAAAACGCAAGGTTAAACAGAAATAGCAATCGAAAGTAAGAGAATTACATACAAAAATTATCGAATCTAGCACAAGTCGCATGAAAAAAATCAAACTTGTTTGAACGCTGAAGCTGTTCTGACGACTTAGTACGTATTCTGACGACTAAATTGCTGCCACTGTAACCACTCCCATTGCAAAGTATGAATATAATTTTCATCTGATATCATCAGATGTCGTCAATGCGAAAAATCGCTTGAATACGCATCCATAGTAACCATACCATAATGGTGCAGGTCGTTACAAAACACCTTGAAAATGTCATTGTCTCGAGTCACTTTTATTTTGACCGTAATTAAAAATGTTTAATGTTGTAAAGCCCTGTACAATAAATATGCACTTCAAAACTGCAATAAAATGAACATTAAATATATAATCTTATTTAAAGTTTCTGCTTACATTTCTTTTCTAAATTTCATTAACAATTCTCCTCTGAAAAGTAAAGCGTTCTGATAATGCCAATAATATTGATAAACTTTTTTTGTTTCCTCTCTGTTTGTGTTCTGAAACACAATACACTTCTACGCGGCTGGTGTCTCTCATTGTCGGGTGGTATTATTGATATATGGTGTCATAACAATCGCATAAATACCTTTGCTGTGATCAGTGGGGCAAGACATTTAACATGCTTGTCTCCGCCGAAAAGGAACAAGTGAGCGGCTCCAACCTGAGCATCACCTCCACTGGTAACAACATCAAGATACTCGTGATGAAAGCAACTAGGGAGATGACTGGGAAGTACGTCATCACTGCCAAGAACGAGCATGGAGAGGATAAGGCTGAGGTCACCCTCACTGTCTTGGGTGAGGCCTCTACTTAATACTCCCTTTTTCTAGATTAATTTCTGTTAGTTTGTCTATTAGAAGGTGAACTTATCTTACATATGGATTTTAAAGACATTTTTCAGAAGCAGAGAATTTTGATACTTATATGTAGCTGCGCCATTTGTGCTGTAATTATGAGTATCTAGTGACAAGGTTGCAGGTTTGATAGTATTAGTATTTGTAGTTATTTCCTAATGAAGGATTGATTTTCTTGATCGAATTTACCAATTTAATTTTTCGTTCAGATATACACCAGGTTATATATTTCCAGGCTTTCAAATTATCGTAAAAACGAAGATGTCAAATATTCCTTATTATTTTCACTTTATAAACTACAGATTTCACTCATTTCTATTGGACCTTTACCATCCAATAATATAATTACCGAATTTTCATCAATATTTGAAACTAGTGATTGCTTACCTACATGAAAGATATATTTTCCCAGGACCTCCTGCCCCTCCTAAGGGACCTCTGGATGTTACCGATGTCACTGCCAATGGTTGTCACCTCAAGTGGGAGAAACCTGAGGATGATGGTGGTGAACCTGTGGATTATTACCAGGTTAGGTCATTGCCATTGCTAGAAGGTTTTATTATTCCCTTCTACTATATCCAGGATAGATTTTGAACTATTATTTATCGTGGCCGGTTATCCTCCGCGGAAAGTTCCACCAGGAAGATTCCACCGCGGAAGATTCCACCGGCGTTAAATGCAAGATGTGGAAAATTCCACCGCGGAAGATTCCACCATTTTGAAAATATATACAAATAAACAGTTTATTTCAAAATATATTTCAAGGGTAATTGATAATTATAAATGAATAAATATTCTTTTTAAATATAAAACAATTAATAATCCATCATATGGGCATTAAATATTTAAATGGTTGATAGTGACAGACTATGACGCTGGTATTGGAACACCAAATTGTGGCAACACTGATGAATTTATCTTTTTGAATCTATCAACAGAAACACTAAAGTTCAGATTTTAATATTTGATACAGAAATAAATTTTGTTATGTTTCATTATTGAAAAGGTTAATATTAAGCAGCAATATGACAAACATGTTTTTAATGTCTATTTCTTTAGAGTCAATTTAAATCAGAGACCTGCTGAACCGAATTCACATTAAGATGTTGCATATCAAAAGAAACTCTATACGTGTAATGATTCATGATTCCAGGACAATAACCCCCCATGCAAAAAAAACCCCGCGGTCAAAAACCCCCCGTGCAAAATACCCCCCGGACAAAAAAAAACCGTGCAATAAACCCCCCGGACAAATACCCCCGGACAAAAAAAAACAAGAAAAAACCCCGGAGCAATAAACCCCCGGTCTATATAAATAGCATAATTCATTTTTATTAATATATTAAACATTATTCAATGCGAACCAATAATTATTACATTTTCTTCGAAAATATGACAAATTTTTTTGCAAAATAAGGTATACCCAATTACCTATTTTATAGTAAAAATAAGTACAGTATACATTTTGTCACTATCAAAGCCCCCCCCCCCCCCAAACCCCCCCAATCGGACCACTAACCTAACCTTAGGTGCACTATATCTCTTTATATTTAGAAGCATATAATAATTTTATTAATTAAAAATTAATTAAAATTAATTAAAATTAATTATGCTAATTATATCGACCGGGGATTTTTTGCACCGGGGGTTTTATGCTTGGGGGGTTCTTGTCCGGGGGGTATTTGTCCGGGGGGTTTATTGTACGGGGTTTTTTTGTACGGGGGGTATATTGCACGGGGGTTTTTTGACCACGTGAGTTTTTTTGCATGGGGGGTTATTGTCCTGTCACCATGATTCATATATCCTATGTGAGTTTAGAAGTTATGATTTTTATTCGTATGTCTGTGGTTTCAGTTCAAAGCTAGTTAATGTACCGCAATTTTCCTGCCTAACCCTAAGTTCAAAATTTAGTTGAAACACAACATATTTTAACTTTATTTTGTAATAGTTTCAAAAGAGATTATTAAACAGTTACAGAAAGTTTCAGCTTTGTAATTTCTCTTTTTTATTAAAATATATCGATACTAATTAAATATTTTATTTCAGTACGTGTCAAATTGATTCTTTAATTCCATCTTTTATCGTCGCTGATTTAAATTTTAATATATTTTGGTACATTTAAAAATTGGTGATATGTATATAAAAAGTTTGTGTTAAAAACAAAATATTATCCTTAATTTCAGTTTCAACACATATGTTTAAAGGAGAATCAAACGGAATCTAAATTGTTGGTCACTGGGGCAGTGGAACTCTATTGTTGAATTTATTAAAAATTTATTAAAAATTTAATTGATTCATATTTAAAAGATCGTTTGATCAGTCTATTATATCGTATGTTGGCCTTAGCTTATCTCGTAGTTCTTGACTTAACATAACATATTCTTATAATTTCTTAAATTTCTAACTAATGAAATGTTGTTCGGTTACCACAAAAAATAACATTTTTCTTTAAATCAGTTAATATTAAATGTTGTACCTTCTGTAAATGAAATCGAATATTTCGTGGTGGAATTTTCCGGCGATGGAATATTCGGTGGTGGAACTTACTAGCGGTGGAACTTACCTGGTGGAACTTTCCGTGGTGGAATTTTCCGCGGGGGAATTTACCTAGAACCATTATTTATTTCAAATTATCAAAATTTTTATATTCCGTACTGCTTCTGATTTGATTGATCGTGATCTGAATTATATTTAAAAAAAAAATCAGAATTAACTAAAATTTTTAATTTTATCATGAATGAAAATAATCAATGATTAAAATATTGCAAAAAAAATGAGCCCAATTTTTCTTCGTTTCCATTGTCTTTATCCTAAATTTGTAACACTAACGCACTGCATTTAGGTCGAGAAACTTGACCCCATCACCGGTCAATGGATGCCATGTTGCCAGAGCAAAACACCTGAGGCTGATGTTACAGGACTGCAAGAAGGCAAAAAGTACAAGTTTAGAGTGAAGGCTGTGAACAAGGAAGGAGAGTCCGAACCTCTTGAAGCCGATAAGGCTATCATCGCGAAGAATCCATTCGGTATGTACATGTCATTGTTTTCAAATTACAATACAAATAATAATTCTATGGTGATAACTTCAAACTATTTCTATCAAATCTCAAACGTAATTCAATAATCCTGTTCAAAAGTATTTTGGACAATCTGATCTCCATGTAATTTTTATTTGTTTAAATATAAGGCTCCATAATTTCCTTGCTGCTCTAAATAGTTACATATTTCAATTAAATATCTATATTCAGGAAACAGTAGAGCAATAGAAATAGGTTATTTTTTATTTGAAATGTCATTACAGACTAGAAAAAAAACTTAATAAATGATATAAAATATCTTCATGAAAATATCTTATATTCTGATTTTTCACTGATGTCTTATAAATCTAATTGAATAGTTTAGCCCTTTTCATAAACTTGCATGTCACGTTTACATGATATAAACTATAGTCCACACAAACATAAATTTGTTGCGTAAACATAATATCCCTATACTCCATTGCCTGCTCTCTTAAACAGTTTAGAATGATAAATGTTGTCACCTCGTCATACCTTTTAAAATTATTTCGTGCATATTATTCTACCTCTATTTCTTGTAATAAATGTGTTATTCCTTCTTGAGAAAAAACTTTGTGCTCCTGAGAGTAAAATATACATCCGTAGACCTGTCAATGTTCACTTTCTCGTTAAATGCTTGTTAGTGGTTGATTATTGTCCCATAAAAACTTCCAATCTGCGCATTGAGGATAAATCCACGTGACAATGGTTATGAAATATGAATCTTTCTTCAAATGCGGGTAAAAACAGATGCTCCAAATAAGCCTGGCAAGCCGAAAGCAACAAACTGGGACAAAGATTTCGTAGACTTGGAGTGGGCGAAACCGAAAGAAGATGGTGGAGCTCCAATCACTAAGTACATCATTGAAAAGAAGGATAAGGTAAATTTATATAACGTAACGAATCTAATACTTCCTAATACAAATAGCTATGATAATTATTTAATTACGCTGGTTTCAGTTTGAATTTATTCATATTTGTTGGATTTTTGTCATAGGACGGAAGAGGCTGGTCCCAGTGTGGAACTTGTCCAGGCGATAAGACCAAAGTCAAGATCACAGATGTTGAACCTGGTCATGAGTATAACTTCCGCATAGTTGCTGTGAACAAAGCTGGACCTTCTGATCCCTCAGACCCATCTGAAAATGTTACGTGCAAACCTAGATTCCGTGAGTAGCTACCATTTAAATTTTGGTGATTTTTTTTTAACTCTTTATAATTGTCTTAAAGCTATAATATCCACTTTTCTCCTCATCTTCAGTTACTCCTCACATTGATCGTAAGAATCTAGGTCGTGTGACAATCCGATCTGGACAAATGCTCAAGTTTGATGTTGATGTAGAGGGTGAACCAGATCCTAAAATCACATGGGAATATAAAGACAAGAAAATAACAAATGAAAGAGTTTGTATTAGTTATGATGAGTACCAGACTACTTTCTATCTTAAAAAACCTGAGCGATCTGACACAGGAATCTATAAGATTACGGCGAAGAATGATTCTGGTACTGATAATGCAGAGTTGGATCTCATTGTAATTGGTGGGTTTCAAATTTTTTTTTTTCCAAACTATAAATTGCATTTATTATTTGTATTATATACTTAATAATCAATTCTAGGTAAACCTTCTAAGCCAAAGGGTCCACTGAAAGTATCAGACGTTACCGCTGACTCTTGTAAATTAAAGTGGGATAAACCAGAGGATGATGGTGGTGAGCCAGTCGACCATTACGTTGTCGAAAAGATGGATTTGGATACTGGAAGATGGGTACCTGTTGATACAGTCAAGGGTACTGAAGCTGAAGTTCCAGGTCTAACAGAAGGAAAAGAATACATGTTCAGAGTGAAGGCTGTTAACAGTGAAGGTGACAGTGAACCTCTTGAGACTGAAACTGGCACGCTCGCCAAAAATCCCTTCGGTAAGTCAATATAGATTATATCGCAATTTCAAGTAGTTGAACTTTTCTGTTTATATAGCGATTTTAACATTCTATTGAAAATTTGTTCCACAGACCCTCCTAGCAAGCCAGGCAAACCTGAAGTTAAAGATTACGACAAGACTTGGTGTCTTCTCAAGTGGAAAGAACCAGAGAATGATGGTGGCCAACCGATCAGTCACTACATTGTAGAGAAGAAGGATAAACACTCCACGAAATGGGTAAAACACATGGAAACAACAGGCCCAAAACCAGAAGCCAAGGTTAAAGATTTGATCGAAGGACAACAGTATAACTTCAGAGTGAAGGCAGTTAACAAGGGTGGCCCTAGTGCACCATCTGATTCTTCTGATACCTTTACAGCAAAAGCTAAGAATGGTAAGATTCATATATTGTGTAATATTTTCTTAATATCGTGGAGCATGTGATCATTGAAACAGCTGTTTATTTAACAATATTGATTTAATTTCACAGAGGCCCCAGTTATTGATCGGTCAAAACTAGATCACATCAAGGTTCATGCCGGGTCAATGATAAAGTACGACGCAAGGGTAACTGGAGAGCCAGTCCCTAAAAAGACTTGGTTTATTAACAAAAAACGCCAAGAAAATGGTGTGGATGGCGTTAAGCTGGACGAAGAGGACCACAGGTTGAAACTTGTAATTCAAGTTTGCAGTCGAATGCATAATGGACAGTACCAAATCAAAGCCAGTAACAGTGCTGGTAGTGATGAAGTCACATTGGATGTTACTGTATACGGTAAATATTTGTTTTAATACTATACTATTTTGAAAAAAATCTTGGTTCGATACGTTATCGAATTAAAAATTTTCATAACACGCTTGGGTTGTTTTTTCAGATGTTCCTGGCAAACCAGAAGGTCCTCTTAAGGTATCAGACATTCACAAAGAAGGATGTACCCTTAAGTGGAATCCACCAATTGATGATGGTGGATGTCCAATTGAAGGATACTTGGTTGAAAAACTAGATACTGAAACTGGAAAATGGGTACCATGTGGCCGCTCTAAAGAACCAACATTAGCGGTGGAAAATCTTGAACCCAATCATGAGTATCAGTTCCGTGTGTCGGCCGTTAACAGTGAAGGGGAATCTGAGCCACTGGTCGGTACTGATAAAATTATTGCTAAGAATGCCTTCGACCCTCCATCACCACCTGGTACGCCAGAAGCTGTGGATTGGGACAAAGACTACGTTGACTTGAAATGGGAAAAACCACTAAATGATAATGGATCACCCATCACGGGATACATCATCGAAAAGAGGGACGAGCTTCAGGGCAAATGGGTAAGAGCAGCTGAAATTAAAGGACAGGATCCTAAAGGCAGAGTGCCTAATCTAGATGAAGGTGAAACTTACGAATTCAGAGTAAGGGCAGTCAATGAAGCTGGCCCATCTGATCCTTCTAACACTAGCAAACCAGTTACCTGCAAACCAAGAAAACGTGAGTAGTATGAATATTTTAAAAGTATTAATAAATTATATCATGATGAATTTCTTCCGAATTTGAAGATCAATAATGAAATAATATTCATACTGATATTAGATATCAATAGAAACTATGAAATGATCATCAGTACACATCTAATTATTTTTTCAAAATTTTCAGTTGCACCTAAGATTGACCGTAAGAATCTCAGAGATATGACTGTTAGGGAAGGAGAACCCATCCTTTTGGATGTAAAAGTAATCGGTGAACCTGCTCCTGATATTGATTGGTACTTTAATAAGAAACCATTGAGGGAGACATCTTCACTGCGTGTTGAAAATAAACCTAATAATACCAGGTTCATGAACGACGATCCTTTGAGAGCACAAACTGGTGCCTACAAAGTAGTAGCTGTTAACAAACATGGTAAAGATGAAGTAGAGATTAAAATTACAGTTATATCTAAGCCAAGCAAGCCAGAAGGACCCATAGATGTATCAGATATTCACAAAGAAGGGTGTAAGCTCAGTTGGAAGCCGCCAAAGGATGATGGAGGTGTTCCTGTTGAAGGTTACCTTGTTGAGAAGTTTGACCCAGATATGGGTATTTGGCTTCCTGTTGGACGCACAACCGACCCATCAATGGAAGTTAATGATTTGACACCAGGCCATGAATACGAATTCCGAGTGAAGGCTGTGAACAAAGAAGGAGAATCTGAACCATTAGTTACTCTTTCTCCTATTGTAGCAAAAGATCCATTTGGTGTTCCTGGTAAACCCGGAGCTCCCGAGAAAACAGATTGGGACACAACACGCATTGATCTTACATGGAGTATGCCGATCGACGATGGTGGAGCTGCTATTTCTCATTACATCATTGAGAAGAGGGACAAGTATTCGTAAGTCTTATATCTTCTAACTAAATTGATGTTAATATTCATTAATAACTGTTTTTATTTTTAAATTATTTCCATTTACTTGTTTCCCTATAGCAATCTTTGGGAGAAAGCCTGCGTCACGAATACACCTGAATGTATTGGTTCAGTAACAGGACTCACTGAAGGAATGGAATACCAATTCAGAGTTTTGGCTGTCAACAAAGCTGGTCCTGGAGAAGCTTCCGACCCAAGCAAAACAATGATTCCGAAGGCTAGATTCTGTTAGTACAATAAGCTAACGCACTACGGCAGCTTCTGCAGCGATATCAAATAAACAATTTGCATGTTAATGTCAATTTAAAAAAGCTGTATTTGGCTGTTATTGTTCAATCTATCCATCTTTCCACTATCTTCTTAAAGAAAAATTCCTTTTTATTTCCGATAAAAATTGAAATAGCCTACATGTTACTGAATAAAAAATATGTGTTGTTTTTATATAAATTGGAATGTTAGATTACATATAAACTCTCAATGTTATTTAAATTTAAAATGAATGAATGAATATGTCGCATGAATCATAAAAATCCTTTGAAAATTTAAAATCATAAACAACTTACTCTATTCTATTATTTGCAGGTTAACATTATATCCATACCTTTATTAAATTTTTCTTGTCAACTTTCAGTGCCACCAAGAATCGACCGAAAGAATTTGAAGGATATCACCATTTCTAACAATTCTATGCTCAAGTATGACGTAGATATAAGTGGTGAACCTCCTCCGAATGTTGTTTGGACATTCGAGGGACGCACATTGAGTGCTAACAAGCACATTCGAATTGACAACATCGAGTACAACTCCAAACTAGTGATTAGAGATACTGTGAGATTAGATTCTGGTGAATACACAATCACAGCCACTAATCAATGTGGTAAAGATTCGGTCACAGTTAATGTTGTGATTACTGATAAACCTAATCCACCTGAAGGACCTATCAAGATATCTGATGTAACTGGCACCAGTGCCAAACTGAAGTGGAAGAGACCAAAGGATGATGGTGGTGCTCCCATTGAAAACTACGTCGTTGAAAGGTTAGATCCCAATACTGGTCTTTGGGTGCCTTGCGGCAAAACTACCGGAGCTGAACCCCAGATAGAGTTGAATAATCTCACTCCTGGAACTGAGTACGAATTCAGAGTGAAAGCTTGTAACGCTGAAGGTGAATCAGATCCTCTCAATGCAGATGAGAAGGTGCTTGCCAAGGATCCATATGGTGAGTTCATTCAGTAAGCTGGATAAAATATATTTTGTTTGCTCTTTGCAATGACTTAAAGTCGTTGGAATTTCTAATCATCAAGATATTTGCAATAACTTTTAATGAATAATTATTTAATAAATATTATGTACCATTCCAGATGAGCCAGGCAAGCCAGAAGATTGTGAGATTGCTGATTACAACGAAAACAAAGTTGATCTCAAATGGAAGCCACCAAAGACTGACGGAGGTTCTCCTATCAAAAAATACATTGTTGAAAAGAAGGACAAATATGGAGGATGGGATAAGGCTTGTGAAGTACCTGCAGATCAAACATCTTGTTCTGTGCCAGATCTTATTGAAGGAGAAACATACGAGTTCAGAGTACGTGCTGTGAATGATGCTGGCCCAGGTCTGCCTTCTGATGCCACCGATCAAGTAACCGTTAAGGCACGCAATGCCGCGCCAAAGATCGACAGAACCAATTTAGTTCCAGTTAGAATAAAGGCTGGGCAGAGTTTCAACTTCGATGTCAACATAAGTGGTGAGCCCGTCCCTAAGAAAAAGTGGCTGTTGAAGAAGAAAGAAATTAAGACAGCTGGTCCTACAACCATAAAGATGGAAGACTACCGCACTAAAATCAGGGTTACTGGAGCAACACGCGCCGAGAGTGGTACCTACACAATCGTTGCAGAGAATGAAAATGGAAAAGATTCTGCTGATGTGGAGGTTATTGTAATGGGTGAGTTACAGTCAATTAAATGAATTTTGATATTTATATATATGATGAAAATCTCCCGAATTTGAATCATTCTGATAACAAGTTAATCCATCTGAATTTTTAATAGAACTTATTTAATAGAAAAATCTTTCTTAATTTTCTAAATAAAACTATATTGTAACAGATAAGCCTGGTACTCCTGGTGGACCTCTTGAGGTTTCCGAGGTCTATGCTGAAGGATGTAAACTTGATTGGAAGCCACCCCAGGATGACGGCGGATGCCCAATTGATCATTACGTTATTGAAAAGTTAGATGAAGCTACGGGTCGCTGGATGCCTGCTGGTGAAACTGCTGGGAAAGAAACCACTGCCGAAGTGCTTGGTCTGACTCCTGGACACAAATACAAGTTTAGAGTAAAGGCTGTTAACAGACTGGGAACATCCGATCCTCTTGTCACTCAACAAGCAATCGAGGCTAAGAATCCATTTGGTAAGATTTTTTGCACATCAATTTTTATTCCGTATATTTTTTATTTAGTCATTTATTTAATCTTTGGTAACAGAAATTTTACTAATAGACAATAGTGCGTATCTTATTTATTCTTTGGTATAATTACATTAGAGCTTAGCTTAGCTAAGCTCTAACTCGTTCATACTGTTCCTGATGTATACATAATATCAACAATATTATAAATTAGTAGCTGTCAACTGTTATTTATTCATTAGTAACAGAGACCCTATCATCAATAAATTTATTACTGAATACTCTTCTTCTTAGATTCTCCAAACAAACCTAAAGACGTCAAGGTTGATGATTTCGACACAGACTTCGTTGATCTCGTATGGAAGGCTCCTGAAAGTGATGGTGGATCACCTATCACTGGTTACATTATTGAGAAGAGAGATAAGTACAAGTAAGTTCAACATTGAGTATCTCGCATCATAATTGGTTGTTAATGCTAAGTTTAATTATAAATTAAAATATTTTATATCAATTTTTACATCCATTCTTTAGCATTTTGTAAAATTAATTGAAGTTAAATTCCCTTCAAATTTTTTCAATTAGCGAAATATGTGCATTACTATCAGTCTCTTCTAAAATAATCACATTTTTATACAGTCCAACCTGGGAGAAATGTGCTACCACTGACGGCGATGCTTGTAAAGCTCACGTCCCAGATCTCATTGAAGGAAACACATACGAATTCAGAGTAATCCCTGTCAACAAAGCAGGTCCTGGTGAAGCATCTGATCCAACAGGTCCACATCTAGCCAGAGCCAAAAATCGTGAGTAGCTTCAAATTTTCCCAATTCTACAAGATTCAATGAATATAGTTCACATTCCTTTAATTTTGAACTCTTTTTCAGTTGCTCCTCGCATTGATCGAAATGCGATGATGGATGTGAAGATTAAGGCCGGTGAAAACCTGACGCTCAAAGTTCCTGTTGCTGGCGAACCACCAGCAACTAAGACATGGAAACTGAAGGGCGAAACCGTGTATCCCACAGATAGGTTGAGGATCATTCAGGAAGATTACCAAACAACCATCAAGATATCTGATTGCAAACGTGGTGATTCTGGGGAATTCACACTTGAAGCTAAGAACAGAAATGGTGATGATACCTGCACTGTGAACATAATAGTTTTGGATGTCCCAGCTCCTCCTCAAGGACCTTTGAAATACTCCAATGTTACTAAGAAAGGATGTACAGTTGCATGGAAACCACCAAAGGATGATGGTGGCTCTGATATCATTCATTACGCTGTAGAAAAACAGGATATTGAAAACTTCAGGTGGGTTCCTTGTGGTGATACCAAAGGTACTTCTTTGCCTGTTACAGGCCTCATTGAAGGACACGAATACAAATTTCGGGTGGTTGCTGTGAACAGACAGGGAGAGAGTACTCCTCTTATTGGTCTCGATACAGTTGAAGCTAAGGATCCATTTAGCAAATCATCAAAACCAGGTAAACCAGAAGTTACAGATTGGGATAAGGATAGAGTTGATCTTGAATGGACTGAGCCACGTAATGATGGTGGTGCACCTGTTACCTCTTATATTATTGAGAAGAAACCAAGATTCGGTAATTGGGAGAAAGCTATTGAGGTTCCAGCTAAACAAGGATGCAAAGCCTCGGTGCCAGATTTGACTGAAGGTGAAGAATATGAATTCAGGATAATCGCTGTGAACAAGGGAGGTCCATCTGATCCTTCTGATCCATCACAGTCTGTTACATGCAAATCACGTTTTGAGAAACCAAGCATCGACAAAGCCAAACTTGACGATCTTATTATCAAGGCCAACACAAGACTCGAGTACAATGTACCAATCAGAGGAGCTCCTAGACCCAAAGTTACTTGGACTGTGGATGGTCTTCAAATTGAAGAGTCCGATCGAGTTGAAATGCAAACTTATGGTAAACAAACCATTTTGGAGATACCATTTGCCCGCCGCAGTGATTCAGGACGTTATACTTTGACTCTTGAGAACGAGCTTGGAAAATGCTCTGCTACTGGTAATGTGACTGTTTTGGACAGACCATCTATGCCAGAAGGTCCACTTAGAATAACTGAAATTACTCGTGAGAGCTGTAAAGCATCATATGGATTGCCTCTCGATGATGGTGGTTCACCTATCTTGCATTACCTCGTTGAGAAGATGGATATGTCTCGTGGCACTTGGACTGAAGCAGCTGAAGTCGCTGGACTTACTGCTGATGTTAGGAATCTCGTCCACATGAAAGAATATCACTTCAGAGTTAAGGCTGTCAACATTATTGGTGAATCAGATGCTCTTTGCACAGACAAGAGTATCATTGCCAAGAATGCTGTTGGTGAGTGTATCACCTAAAAATGAATGAAATAATTACAATTTTAATTCAAGTAGCTATTCTACAAGAAGCCTCCTCAAATTTTCAGATGAGCCATCTCAGCCTGGACGCCCCGCTGTTACTGATTGGGATAGTGATCATGTCGACTTGAAGTGGGACCCTCCTTCCAAGGATGGAGGAGCTCCTATTACAGGTAGTTAAATGAAACTTTATAATTGATCCATTTCATAATATTGTGTTTAATGTCTGATAGGTAAATCTTGAAAATTAATATGGATTTATTTATTTCAAATTTCGTTTTAGTAATAGAGATCACCTTATTTATAAAGATCTTTAATGGATATTTTTTGTAGGTTATATTGTCCAGAAGAAAGAGAAGGGATCTCCCTACTGGCAGACTGCTTGCAGAATTGGACCTGACACTGGATGCACAGTACCTAATTTGACAGAAGGACAAGAATATGAATTCAGGATCATTGCTGTTAACAAAGCTGGAAACTCTGAACCTTCAGAGCCTTCTGATGCCGTTACTTGTAGACCTAGAAATCGTACGTTCATTTCCATTAATATGATGATATTCATATTATTTTCAAAAATACTCATATTCATAACTTTTTTTTAAATTACAGTTGCACCAAGGATTCTTGGTCCTCTTTACGATATCAAGATTAAGGCTGGACAAGTCATTCATATTGACGTTGATTATTTGGGTGAACCGGATCCTGATATCTTCTGGTATAATGATGACGTAGAAATCACACCATCCGATAGAACTACCCTGGATTCCATGAACCATCATACCATTCATCATACTGTGGATGCTATCAGATGTGATTCTGGAAAGTACAAAATCAGAGCCAGGAATGAAAATGGTGAGGATGAGGCTACTCTTAATGTGATTGTTTTGGACTCCCCTGGTCCACCTGAAGGTCCTCTCAATTATGATGAAATTATGGCCAACTCTGTATTGATGTCATGGAAACCACCAAAAGATGATGGTGGCAGCCCGCTGACTGGATACTCTATCGAAAAGAGAGATATAACACATGGCGGTGGATGGGTACCAGCAGTTAGCTGGGTGGATCCACACTCAACTTCTGCAACAGTCTCAAGACTCATGGAAGGCAATAAGTATGAGTTCAGAGTCATGGCTGAGAATGTTCAGGGAAGAGGTGAGCCTTTGGAATCTGATCACCCAGTGACACCCAAGCCATCGGCAGATGTACCCGGAAGTCCCGGACGGCCAGATTTGGTTGATTCTGACAAGGATTTCATCAAAATCAGATGGTCAGCTCCACGCTCTACTGGTGGCTCTCCTATCACTGGCTACGACGTTGAGAGATGCGGAGTGCACTCAGGCAGATGGAAGAAGGTTAACAGGGGTCCCGTTCGCGGCACAGAGTTCACTGATGATACTGTGTCTGAAGGTCAACAGTATCAGTACAGAGTGGTGGCTATCAACAAGGTTGGAGCTGGATTGCCTTCTGATGCTTCTCGTACATTCACTGCCAAGCCAATGAAAGGTAAACAAAACTATTCAATTTTCTATTGCCATTATCTTACTATGTCTAATGAATTACTTAGAGTTTGACAGCAAATTGTTCTGTTTCCTTCGACTGTGAGTCCTTGAGTGATATTTTCCCATGAATTATAATACATATCTTGCGTATTCAATTGATGACTTTTTTATATTCAACATTTTCTTCTGATCACAGAGGCGCCTAAACTGAACTTGGGAGACTTGAAAAAGATTAAGGTTCGTGCTGGTGAGCCTTTCGAAATCAAGGTACCAATGACAGGAGCCCCTCAGCCTACATGCAGTTGGTCTAAGGGTGGAAAAGGCATTGAACCAAGCAAAAGAACTTCGGTAATTAAATTAGTCATCAAATTATTGTCAATGATTGATTTGATGTACAGAAAAACCTCGTAGTAGACCAGCCTCCTAGTAGACAAACCTCCTATTAGACCAAGAAATTTTTGAAACTGTACTGGAAAAAACTTCGTACTAGACAAAACACAATTTTTGTCACCTGACAGTTATTCTAGTGTAAATATTACAAGGAGTAGTAATTACAATACTGTTTTAAAGATAAATCTCTAATTTGAATAATGTATTATATTTATTTATGCTGTTTTTAGGATAAAACATAAGGCATAATCGGTTTCAGATGTAGTGGTAGAGTCTGTGCTAAAAAAAATGATGTGAAAAGTTAAGGAAAAATAGATACAATGAAGACTATTATAATTTCATAAAATGATAATTTAATTGAAAAATATATTTTATTAAATTTAACTGAAAAAAAAATTCATAGTGTTTCTAAATGTGTTTCCCTTCAAAATTGGTATGTTAGTCACCATTAATTTAGCATTACAGTTATCATAAACAAATACAGCTATCGAACTTTTAAAGTCACCGCTTTACTTTTAGAGAAAACGACTTTGGTCTAGTAGGAAACTACTGAAGTGAGTTTCTTACCAGACCGAACAAACTTGGAACGTAACTCTGGTCTACTGCGAGGTTTTGCTGTATATATTATTATATTTTTAACTTAAATTTAAGCGCTGTGAAATGTTCATTACTATTTATAATAGTTTGATTATCTTTTTTTAAATACATGACTGATTGAAATTAAAAGCTTTCTCCTATCTTTTCCCGCTGCTCAGATTGACACCACACCTGATTACTGCTTACTGAAGGTGGAGAAGTCGAGGCGCGAAGACTCAGGCCCATACGTCATCACAGCGAAGAATCCCTTCGGAGAAGACTCCGGCACTGTGGAGGTTAGAATGAAATTAATTTGTGAATAATCTTCGATTTGAAAACCTATAAAATAAAATTCTATTATTAAAAAACATTTGCATTTAAAAGGAATCATAACTATATTCGTCACTAGACTCTAGTTCCAAATGAAACATTAAAATAATTACACCATTACACATATTTCTGTATATATCACTATATTAATTCATAATTTATTAGGTCGTCGTCGTGGATAGGCCTGGTCCTCCTCTTGGTCCACTTCAACCCGTAGAAATCACAGCTAACACCATCACCCTCAACTGGAAACCACCCATTGATGATGGAGGTTCCCCCATCACTGGTTACGTCATTGAGAAGACAGATGCAAATTACGACCTGTGGAAGGTTGTGCCAGGCTTCTGCCCCAACACTGACTTTACAGTCAAGGTGAGATTTTTTGATGAAGTGACCTGGTACTCCGTTTAATAAGACCATATCTCTACCGATCGTATTAAAATATTAGTTGTTATCGCTTTTTAAAATGTGTATATAGATGAAACAATATGCAAAAAGATTGCCATATATATATAATTAGTGATACTAATTGCTGCCCTTCACTCTTCGTGTTCAAGTAACAATGTTATTTTTCCTCTTTTATAAGGGTTTGGATGAAGGCAAGAAATACAAATTTAGAGTGCGTGCAGAGAACATGTATGGTACCTCTGATCCTCTGGAGAGCAAGCCTGTAGAGGCGAAGAATCCATTCGATCCTCCTGGTGCTCCTGACCGTCCTGATGTTACTGCTTACAGGTCAGTCTTGGGTTGATTTTAAATGATATTATTATTTGATGGATGAAATATGTTAATACTTCTAACTCACGATCGTTAGTACAATATTCATTCAGATATTTTAAAACTGTCTGTAATAATTCATCTTATGATTTTAGCTAAGTTGTAATTATTTATTTTTCGTTGAATCAGTAACTTATTTACTTATATTTTATTTTTAATCAGGCAGGAATTGCAATAGTTATTATCTTGCTAGCTAATTAAATTCAATTTCCATCCAGTTATTTCAAATAAATATTTTGTTTGTTATTCCGCAGCCCCAACTCTTGTTCTCTGGCTTGGAAACCACCAGCAGTCACTGGTGGCAAACCTGTGACTGGATACCTCATTGAAAAGAGGGAGAAGGGAGGAGAATGGGTTAAGGTATGTGCTTTTATAAATTAAGATCTATATTTTTATACTAAAAATCGCGTACTGGTAAAATTGTTCGTCAATTAATTTTCAATATTTCATCTCAGGTTATGAATTACCCTACTCCAAACTGCGAATACACTGTACCTAATCTGACAGAGGGCAATAGGTACGAATTCAGAGTGATTGCTGTTAATGAAGCTGGTCCTGGTACTCCCAGTAAGCCATCCAACGCCATCGTTGCTAAAGTGCAGAAGTGTAAGTAGCTTATCAGCAGCTCATTTTAAATCCATTTTATTAATATATATTACTAAATTTGACTACATATTATTATGGATTCATCTTATTGTATTAATAATTGGAATTACAGACCTTCCTGCTTCACCTGACGTGCCCCGTGCCGATAGAATTGGTCGCAATTGGGTAACCCTATCATGGAGACCACCAACTACTGATGGGGGTTCCAAGATTAAGGGTTACATGCTTGAGATGAAGAATAAAAATTCAGACAAGTGGGAGCCATGCAACACGTCTCCTTGCCCTGATAACAACTTCACAGTCCTCAATCTCATTGAAAAGGATGAATATCAATTCAGAGTGTCTGCTGTCAATGATGTTGGCACATCTAAACCATCCAAACCATCTTCATTGATAAGAATTGAAGAGGAGCAAGACAAACCTCATATCGATCTGAGTGGCATTAAGGACATCACTGTGAAGGCTGGAGAAGATTTCAGTATCCACGTTCCATTCACTGCTTTCCCCAAACCAAAATCTACATGGTACAGAGATGATCAAGAGATCTGCATCGAAGCTGATCCAAGAATTCATGAACAGCTCACAGATGACGACTGCTCCTTCATTCTTAAGGATGCTAAGAGGTCGGACACTGGCCCATACAAGCTACGTTTACAGAATCCTTCTGGTTTTGACACTGTCACTGTTAATGTTAAGGTTTTGGACAGACCAGCTAAGCCAGATAACCTTAGGGCTGATGAATTCAATGGTGATTCCCTCACCCTCTACTGGAACCCACCAAGAGATAATGGTGGAGCAGATATTACCAACTATACTGTGGAGAAACGCGAAGCTAAATCAAACAACTGGGTTAAGGTTAGCAGCTACTGCACTAGTCCAAATATTCGTATCAGAAATCTTGTCGTTGGAAAGGAATACGACTTCAGGGTTTGTGCTGAAAATCAATATGGAACATCTGATCCTGGTGTTACAGATAACCCTATCAGAGCAAGACATCCATTTAGTAAGTAATATCTATTTAAAATTTAATAATGAATACAATCATGATTCAATAATAATTTCATTTTGTGGCTATTCCAATTAATCATTTATCATGCATTCACCAGATCCTCCAAGTGCCCCTGGTGCCCCAAGAGGCCTCGAATCAACAGAAGATTCAATTACCATTCAGTGGACGAAACCAAGACACGATGGTGGTTCACCTGTTCAAGGTTATGTTATCGAGAAGAGAGTTGTGGGTGAAAATAGTTGGTCTCGTGCAAGCCACGGTACAGTCAGAGACACTACTTACAGAGTAAACAATCTTATCGAACATCAAATCTATGAATTCAGAGTGGCTGCCACTAATCTTGCTGGACAGAGTCCATGGAGTGATCCTAGCGAGAACATCAAATGTATCAGCTTCCGTGAGTAATTTATATCATTATGAGTTTTATTTTGTGAAAAATAAACAGCTATTCAAAAATTCGAATAAATATTTCTTTTTCGCAGGTGCACCTAAGATCACATCTGATTTGAGTATCAGAGATATGACAGTGATGGCTGGAGAGCAGTTCACAATTACTGTGCCATTCACAGCCTCTCCTCAACCCAAGACACAGTGGTGGATAGGACCAAATGAAATATTCCCTGATGATAGGATTCAGTTCCAGTTAGACTCTACTGCCTCAACATCAACATACGTAAATAAGAAAGCAAAGAGATCTGATAGTGGAAAATATACTATCAAACTTACCAACTCAGAGGGAGCTGATTCAGGATCTTGCAAAGTCCTTGTTGTAGATGTTCCATCACCACCACAAGGACCTCTTGATATCAGTGATATCACACCAGAGACCTGTTCAATGGCTTGGAGAAGACCTGCCGATGATGGTGGCTCTCCAATTACAAATTACCAGGTAGAGAAACTTGATCCATCAAGTGGTATGTGGGTGAAGCAATGTGCCTTTGTGCGTAGCTGCCATTATGAGGTTTGTGGGTTAGAATTGAACAAAACGTACAGATTCAGAGTAAGAGCTGAGAACCAATATGGTCTTTCAGAACCTCTCGAATATCCTGATGATGTTGTTGCTAAATTCCCCTTCACTGTGCCCGATCCTCCAGGTAAACCGAATATGTCTGATATTGATATCAATCAAGTAGCGTTAGCATGGACAAGACCGGCATCTGACGGAGGTTCCAGTATTCAAGGTTATAAGATTGAATACAGAGATAGCACTGAATCTAATTGGGTCGAGGCCAACGATTTCCTCGTTAAAGATACCAATTACATTGTTCATTCATTGCTTATTGGACATGAATATCAATTCAGGGTAAGAGCAAAGAATGCTGCTGGTTACAGCAAATATTCTCCCCCATCCGGTAAAGTTACACTCAAAGGAAAACACCAGGTACCATCACCACCTGGAACGCCAGTTGTTGAAAAGGTTGGCAGAAACTTCGTCGATATCACTTGGACTCCACCAGAGAATGACGGTGGAGCAAGAGTCACTGGCTATGTTGTTGAGAAGAGAGTTCTCGGCAGTATTTGGACCAGATGTTGTGATTACAATGTTCCAGATATTCGCTACAATGTTTCTAACTTGAAAGAGGGTAGCGATGTTGAGTTCAGAGTAAGTGCTGTGAACTCTGCTGGCAAGTCTGAGCCTTCTCAAAGTACTTCTCCAGTTAAAGTACGAGTTGCTGCTGATGGTGAGAAGCCATACTTCATCAAAACCCTATCAAACACTGCAGTACCTTTGCATAAATCAGTTACTCTCGAATGTGAGGCTAGCGGCAAGCCTATTCCAACAGCAAGATGGCTTCGCAATGGACGTGAAGTTGCTCTCGGAGCTAGAATGGTAGCCGATACTAAGGATGGTAAATTCCGACTTACAATCAATGACATGTGGGAGGTTGATGAAGGAGACTTCTCATGCGTGGCAGCTAATGACGCAGGTCAAGCAACAACGACTGCAAGAGTCAAAATCGGCAATCCACCAAGAATCACTCAAATGCAGGATGAATTATTCCTTCCAGAAGGTGATAACAATAAAATTAAGATCTACTTCACTGGTGATCTTCCATTGGACGTGTCTCTAAGTCTTAATGGACAACCATTGGAAGCATCCACCAGACTGAAATTCACAGTATTTGATGAATTCATTATCCTTTTCATTAAGGAGGTAAATAAGTCAGATGCTGGAAAGTATGAATTGTTAGTTAAGAACGATTGTGGTAGTGTAACAGGAAACTTTATGGTATATGTAACTGGAGTTCCTGGGCCACCAACTGCTCCATTAGATGTCACAGATATCACAAAACACACTTGCAATTTGTCTTGGAGACCTCCTATGTACGATGGTGGTATGCCAATCACACATTATGTTGTTGAACGCAAAGATATTACTTATGGTAACTGGATAACAATTTCGACATTCTGCAAAGACTGTCAGTTTACATGCCAAGGTTTGACAGAAAACCAGGAGTATGAGTTCAGAATTAGGGCTGTTAATGATAACGGAATGGGACCACCTCTGAATGGGGCCAATCCTATCAAGGCACGATCTCCTTATGATCCCCCATCACCACCCGGAACTCCTACAGTCACTGAAGTCGGAGGAGATTTTGTACATTTGGAATGGGAGAAACCAGAGAGTGATGGTGGTTCCAGAATTAAGGGATATTGGGTTGAAAAACGTGAAGTCGATTCTGACGTTTGGACAATGGTTAACGTATACGCAACCCTCACTACTCAAATCAATGTTTCAAACTTGATTGAGGACAGACAGTATGAATTCAGAGTATTTGCTGAAAATGAAGCAGGATTATCTCAACCATCTCTGTGCTCGACTTCTGTAAAGATTAAGGATCCTAATGCCGCAACACCACCTGTGTTCACGGCTGCTCTTAGAAATGGCATGGCTCTTCAGCACAAGAGTTGCACTCTCACTTGTACAGTGGAAGGAAAACCAAAGGTTAAAGTTGCCTGGTACAAGGGTATGCGTGAACTTACACAGGGAGCTAAATATGTCTTCAACAAGGACGGAGATACTTACAGTCTCACTGTCAATAACGTCTTCGGTGAAGACGAAGCAGAATATATGTGCAGAGCATTTAACGTTGCCGGTTCTAGAACCAGCAAAGCATCTATTTCCATAAAACGTAAGAATTACTTTACTAGTGTGAAACACTTTATTATAGTAGATCATATAGTATATAGCTTACCGGTAAACCTTTTTTTATATTTCAGTTGCACCAAAGATTAACGTACCACCAAGGTTCAGAGACACAGCATTCTTTGACAGAGGAGAGAATGCAGTCATGAAAATTCCTTACATTGGTAACCCTAGACCAAGACTCATATGGACTAAGGTAAGATTTTGTCTTGTAACTGAAGTATGTTAATATTTCATGTATATGCGATTGTTTCATATTTTTTCAATATACCTTTTTTCTGAACAGGATGGCGACACCATTGAATCTGGAGGACACTTTTCCGTTGAACAGCAGGCAAGACATGCCATCCTCACCATCAGAGACGTGTCTCACCTCGACAACGGGGATTACAGGCTTACTGCTGAGAATGAACTTGGCTCTGACTCAGTCATCATTAAAATACAAATATCTGGTGAGCTTCTACCCTAACGATCTCTGTTAATCAGTTCAGTTTTTTGTTACACCCGAATGGAATTTGATTAAGATTAGAAGCTATATGTAATAAGAAACTCAGAGTTTCATTTGCAACGTAGTCGATTTATTTACTAGTTTATATAAATCATATATGAAATATAAAAGAACTTACGCTTGTTCAACATTAGAATAACTCCAAATAGAATGTTAATTCAGATAAAAGATATATTTTTTGACTGGTTCATAGAGAAAATATATTCAAATCTCAAATTTTGATCGTAAAATTTTTGTTTAAAGATAAGCCAGATCCACCAAGACTACCAAAGGTGGAGAAGATATTCAAGAAGGAATGCGTTGTCACATGGCAAGCTCCTTCCTGGGACGGTGGCGCTAACATCAACTCCTACATCGTTGAGAAAAGAGAGCTTCCCATGGACTCATGGATCAAATGTTGCACAACGCGTCTTACAACGGCACAAGTTACAGGTCAGATCAACTAAATTTATTATTTTAATTACAATGTAATGCAATATTACCTATATATATAGCTATAGATATTTTTTAAATATAATCATGGATTTATGATTATATTTATTTGTAGAAGTTAAAAATGAGAATTTAATCTATTTTATATTTTTACTGCAGGGTTGAGTCCTGGCCACAAGTACGAGTTCAGAATATCTGCTGAGAACGTTTACGGAAGATCTGAGCCATCGGCACCAACTAGCGCCTGCGAAATACCAGGAGAACCTTCCAAAAAGCCAAAGAGGAAGCAGTACGAGGTGGATGAAACAGGCAAGAAGATCAGAGGACAGAAGGAGAATGTCGATAACTACGACAAGTTCGTTTTCGACGTTTACGCCAAGTACGCTCCTCAGCCAGTGGATATCAAACACAACTCAGTGTTCGAGTATTATGATATTTTGGAAGAAATTGGTACTGGCGCCTTCGGTGTGGTGCACAGGTGTAGGGAGATAAAGACTGGCAACATATTTGCCGCTAAGTTCATTCCAGTTAGTTCAGCCATAGAAAGAGATCTCATTCGTAAGGAAATAGACATTATGAACCACCTTCATCACCCCAAACTTATCAACCTTCACGATGCTTTCGAGGATGAAGATGAAATGGTCCTAATCTTTGAATTGTGAGTTTTGGATAACTAAACGTACCTAAAAATCAATATCGATGTATTGTTTTCAATATATTGATGCATTTTTAATAAATGAACTATTTTTTAATGTTACTTCTCTTGGTCAAAGATTTTCATTCTCCTTCTCTTTATCAGCTTGTCTGGCGGAGAGCTCTTTGAGCGCATCACTGCCGACGGTTACGAGATGAGTGAGGCTGAAGTCATCAACTACATGAGGCAGATTTGTGAGGGCGTGAAGCAGATGCACGAGAAGAACATCATCCACTTAGGTGAATACTTTGTCTTAGTTTAGTGACTTCACAGAAACAGTTTCTATTGTTGCCTCTCATTTCCATTGAAATATCAGTTGATAAGAGATACGGTATTTTTCCAATTAACTTGTTAGTATTTAGCTACTCCAAAACATATAGTCGTAAGAAGAAGCTAATTAGAATGCCAGAACAATTTCAATTTGAAAATTGTTACATCTCCCTACAGTTTTAATATGTTGATATTTGGTAGACAGATTACCATTATATAATCTGGTGCGAGAAAGTCAAAATTATTGAAGCGTTGAAATCATACTATATTTTATAACTAATTAATAGCTATACAATTAATGAATATAGGTATATACTCGTTTTACATTAATTTTTATTTTCGATATAGATTGATTCTAACGTAGGTAGATACAATAATGGTGAGTGATTAATTGAGGCCATGAGATTAACAAGTTATAATTATCTATATGCTATTAAGTAATTCATTTATTCTTCTAAAGTATATAAATCTATTGGTATTTTCATTCTAGCTCAGTGTGAATTTTCCTTACATGTCCACATAATTTTTTAAATGGGATTAAATTGTATATCAACTGAACATTTTGGCATGAATAAACTTAAACATAAATTATTGTAAATTGTGTATAACTTTTGTTTTTGTGTATATATTCTTTATTTAGAGCAATAGAAATATTTCAACAAATGTTATACATATTTTGTGAATGTTCTTCACATTACTAACAAGAATAACTCATTGATTATCTGTTCATGTTATTAATTAACTTTATAAATGTTCATTTAAATTTATACAAGTGTTGGTTATGTTGAGTGAATGAAGTACATTCATTGTACCTTTTTCGTAAGGGAATGATTGTATGGAAACTATGGCATAACTAAATATTTATATTGAAATAAATGACGGTTTGTTCTTATGTTAAATAAATCTCCTGCATATGAATTAAATAAACTCCTAAAATAGCATTAAAACATACATAACCTTTAAAACGTTACCTCAGTTCACTGTGAAAAACTTGGCTAAAAAACACTACCATTCAGCTCTTCAGTAATTCTCTTATCGTTTAGAAGCTAAGACTGCGCCTCTCTCCAATTTAGTTAAGATTGTAGCTGCAAAGTCTGATCTCTAAGGCGTATGTTTTAATTCTCTTCAGGAATCAGACCGGAGAAAATCTTGTTCACTAACGTGTGCAATGAACAGTTTTGTGATGAAGGTTCGTGTTGGCTCGTCTTAAGGTCTATGGACTAACGTGCAACTCTATACTTCATGCCAAACCTTTCCAGAAATAATAAACTTACTTCTATGTTTCCGACGTAATGTTAGTGAACTGAAACAAAGAATGAATTTTATTGTTTCAATGAATTTTATTGTCCAATACAAATGTGAAGTAAAGAGTTGATACCTCTAGTATTTGAGAAATTTAAAACCTACTATGGAATTATGATCAATTTCTTCTAGGACATAATTTCACTTCTTTTTTATGTGTTGCAGGAGTCTTTTTCTCCAATTTATTTTTAACAGCTAGAGAATCTGATTTCTGAGCTTCTTAGTTCTACTGTTGAGTTGTATTTAATTTAGAAATTAAAAGATAACCGCCCATACATCAACGGCCCTTCGCTCCTCTCCTAATCTAGATAATTTTATTCCCATAGCTGGTCGAGAGACACTAATAACATCGTCTTCCCTTCTTACCATAATCCTTCAATTTACAATTAAAACGCATGGCATTATTTATTTTCTTTCACTTCCAGACGTAAAGCCCGAGAACATTATGTGCCAGACTAAGACTTCAACCAATATCAAGCTCATCGACTTCGGTCTCGCTACCAAGTTGGATCCAAATGAAGTAGTCAAGATATCCACAGGTATTCAATATTATTCAAATAAATAATATTTTCACCATTATTTACAAGAATAAGTCTCCCAAGTAAGTTATTTTCAATATTAATTTCTTCAATTTAGGTACTGCTGAATTCGCTGCTCCTGAAATCGTTGAGCGTGAGCCAGTCGGTTTCTACACTGACATGTGGGCAGTTGGTGTACTTGCTTATGTACTTTTGAGTGGTTTGTCACCCTTCGCTGGCGATAATGACATTGAAACATTGAAGAATGTGAAAGCATGCGATTGGGACTTTGATGAAGACTCTTTCAAGAATGTGTCTAATGAAGCAAAGGACTTCATTCGCCGTCTGCTCCTCAAGAACAAAGAGTGAGTTAAGCCTAACTAAAATGTTCCTAAAGATCAATTTGCAGTTAAAATTTGTGCTTCAATATGTTCTGCCCTTTTTTTGTGACTTTTTTCGAATGAGAAAAATTTTCTGTTGCAGAAAGCGTCTGACAGCTCACGAGTGCCTCGTTCATCCATGGCTGAGAGGAGATTACGCGCCAAGACTTGAGCCCATTGACATGATGAAGTACATTCCCATCAGGGACAGGATCAGAGCAAAGTACAAGGAATGGGAGAAATTTATTGTACCCATTGGTAGGATAGCCGAGTACTCTTCTCTCAGAAAACTTCATCTCGAGAAGTATAAGATCCATGACACTCAGTTTGGTGAGTTAATATTTGTAACATGGTCCTACAAATATACTGTAAAACTTACTTTGAATTGAGATTCATTATAGTACCTATTTATAATAAACGATGCATTTTCCAGATCGTCGCCAATGTGCTCCTAGATTCGTCATCAGACCAACAAACCAAATGACTTATGAAGGACAGAGTGTTAAATTCAGTTGTCGTATCGTGGCTCTGTCTTCACCGACTGTGACTTGGTACCACAATAACATGGAACTCAGGCAGTCCGTGAAACACATGAAGAGGTTAGCGCAGTGCATTCTTTTACTGTAGGCAATCTTTTTATTATTCTAATAATGGGACTTTGAATATCTAAAGCAATAATCAAATTATTACTAAAATATGAAAAATATTGATTCAGAAGTGGGTGATAGATTTAGATTTGTACTTTACTTTAAGTTTAGAATTTAATGAATAGTAAATCATGCCAAATGTTTATTTAACTACTTCGTTATTCATATTTGTGTATCACATACTTAATGTTTTCTCCTTCCAGGTACTCAGGAGAGGACTACACCTTCGTCATCAACAGAGTCAAATTAGATGACAGAGGTGAATACACCATCAGAGCTGAAAACAGCTATGGAGTCAAAGAGGAACCAGTATTCATCAACGTAATCGGTCAGTTCCACTAGAAAACAATTATTAAGCGCTTAAATTGACTCTTTTTTTTTTAATTTGTGGACAAATATAGTCTTGAAGATAGATGATATTGTAATCTGAGTTTTTCTCTTTGTGAAATTTCAGCATTGCCACCTGAAGCACCAGCGTACAAGCCTGCAGAGCAGCGCATTAGAACCAGGGCCCCACTGCCATACAAACTGTGGCAGGAGGCTTCAGACTCAGCACCTATCTTCACCTTCTTACTCAGACCCCGAGTGATTCAGTTGCACCAGACTTGCAAACTGCTCTGCACACTCAGTGGCAAGCCTACGCCTACCGTCAAATGGTGAGTGCACAATAAAAATCATTCCATAATCAAACCTCATTTATCTTTTCAAACTATTCATAATGATAGATGAAAATAAACTGAAAATTTCAATATATAAAATATGGAATCAAAAGTTGCCAATATTCTGTAATGTAATCGATGAATGCGTTTCAGGTACAAGGGATCTAAAGAACTAAACAAGTACGAGTACAATGCTCAACACAGTGACGGTGTGGTGACTATAGAGATTGTGGACTGCTCGCAAAAAGACTCCGGAAAGTACAGATGCGTGGCACAGAACGAACTTGGCATTGACGAGACAACTTGCGTAGTCATCGTCGAAGGTCAGTGACGAATCCATTTATATTGATTGAATGAATTATGTTGAAAACATTGATA
Organism: Caprella mutica; assembly: GCA_947561585.1. Taxonomy (NCBI): domain Eukaryota; kingdom Metazoa; phylum Arthropoda; class Malacostraca; order Amphipoda; family Caprellidae; genus Caprella; species Caprella mutica. Next base: position 76,592 of record CANNZV010000870.1, on the reverse strand, counting down.
TTTCAGAACAGTTTCAGGTATGTTTTCCACTCTCATTGGAAATTCAGATTGAAATATTATTTTGAATTTTGTCAACAGTGATGTAACCATTAAAGTTACATCTGCAAAATTATTTGAATTCTTGGACTTCATTTTATATTTCTACTTTCATGTTTTTAAATGTTCACATTATATTCTATTATTTGACTAACTTAACTACGTGTACACTGTAGACTCCTATTTTCTCTCTCTCTCTTTTGTTCTTACAATATTTTACATCCATGGAGCAGCTTGATTGTATAGTTACATTGTACATTTTACGTTCCCTGTTAGATGACGGAATCATTTTTCCAGTTATTCATTTCACATCTAACTCTTCAATGTCTAACTCAAACGTTTCATTTTTTTAAGCACAAAAAAATTACAACTCATCAAATTATTAACAACAGATAATTAGAAATTTGAGCACAAAATATATTTGTGCTGATTTTCTGCCTTTTCGTCAAAAAAATAGAACTTCAACTGCTCTCTGTTATAAATTCGAATTTGACTCAACACATTGTTTAATTAAAATTCTAGAAAACCAAGATAACTTTTATTCATATATGAATAATCGGTAGTCAGGATACTGTTAGATCATATTTAATAGATTTAATTAGGAAATTATTTTCACTTTTCAGATTATTTTCTATGTGGCATTTTGGAATATTATACATTAAAAATGGTTAATTAGTGTTCTGTAATCAATTGTTCAATCATCTGGGAAGAGTATGGAGCAGTTTTTCAATTACCAAAGGAAGACCATGTAAGAATACAATAGGTCAAATTTTGAATCGAAAAGATTTTGGCCAGTTGAAATCAGTGTTCATTTGTGAGAAGCATTTTAAAGAACAATGAGAAGCATTTAAGAACTATTTAGATTTTGTGAGAAGCATTTTGAAGAACGGCCGTATTCCTCAATCTGCTTCGGTTCTTCTCCATCTTGTCGACATATCCTTCACATTTGCAGTGAATTTGAATCTTGGGCCTTATTTCACCTCCAGGAAAGTTGCGATACACATTTTCTCGCCTTCTGCCGCTGCGTCTCTGCTGTGTCCGTCTTCTTCTTTTCTGCTAATTAATTTGGCAGAGGACACCTCTTTACAAGGGCTAATTCAATCTTAGGTTGCCACTCACACCTGGGGTTACCAGGGCATTAATCAGTACTCCCATGTCTGCAGTGGTCTTCTCACATTCCTTCCTCCAGTCCCTTTTCTTCGTTCGTACGACCACTGTATTTGTTGCAGTTATCCCCCTAGGGTCGTCTTCCACAAGTATCATTCAACTGTCATAATTGATGAGAGCAACTCCTTTAAGGCGGTCATCAAAACGGTCCAACAATACTTTTCTCTCAACGGCCTCTACCAGGGTGCTCTTTGTTAGGCCAGCAATGACCCTTGCGGCACACTTCTGCCTTCGCTCTAGCATATCAATATTTGTGCCAGATATTCATGGGGACCAGGTAGATGACGCATATTTTGCCAGTTACTCTCAGGTGCTACATAAATCTTCAAACCCTAGTCTGCTCATCCGATTGCCCTCAGGATTCGACTCCTCTCCTCAATATTGGTAGCCATATCCTCCACATGGGCCGTGGATGTAAGCCACGGGTCATATTTCACCCCAGGAGAGTGGGCGATTTGATGAATGGCAGCAGTTTCCCCAGAATTGTCAAATGCGGGGTATTTTTAATCACTGGAGTCTGTGGTGAAGAGAGTGGTTTACATATCTCCTCATTCAGCTGAAGGCCCCATTTGTCAGTTCACTTGACCACCTGTTCTATCTCGGCAGGCATAGTGTTTGATGCTACTTTTTTGTTCCTATCAAAGCACGCCAGGGCTAAATCAATAGTAAAAGCACTCACGAATGTCTCCTCTCCAAACTAATCCCATCATATCATCTATGAACAACGAGAAGAGTGGTGTGGACAGTATAGCTTTATGAGGCAGTTTCTGCGTTCATCCAATATCACAGTCACTACTGAATGGTTGACCAGCCACGCTTTGATCCATATTACTCGTTTCTAACGGCCACATTCCTCTGTTTTAACCACCGTCAGGTTGTGCAAGCTACATCCTGACCCTCCCCCCACTCTGATGAAGCGTGTTGGTCTCCCGTCATTGAATAATCAGGCCCATGTCATGGAAAAGGTCTTCCCGGGCTACCCCTCTCTCATTAATTGCCTCCACTGTGTTCCACATTGAATGGTGTACGTTAAAATCGCTGCACCCGATCTCATTGGGGCCGATCGGGAGAGGTGTGATGGTTCCCCCTGTGGGTTATCTCATCAACTGTGAAACCTTATAACGGTCCACGGTATGGGTTACGTGTGATTAGAATCTTACTCTGTATCTTATCTTTCAGATTCCTTTTTCTCAATATATCTCTTTCTACTAAATACTCATGGTCCCATGCCCTAGAACCACCTTGCCAATATGGTTCCGACCTCAGGCCTCTGGTCCATGCTTAACTGTATTTAGGATAATAATGAGTTTAAATAAAACTTTAAAGAGATTATATTCTATTGTCAAGCAAATATAAATGCACTGTGCACTTCACTAAAACACTCATAAGTAATGGTCTCACTAACTAAGACTTGAGATTAGATGTTGATCTCATGCGAGCCAATTGGTAACTAACTTTGAATGTTCCTTACACATAATCATATAGGTTTGCGAGAGCAGTTATGCATACACAATTAATGTGTTTGCATCACCACAGAGGTCTCGTTTGATCTTTCCCGTTTACCTTCAAGCTTCTTCATGCTTGCTGGGCTGTATATATATTTTGATCATGCTGAGGACTGCTCCTTCTTCCATGTGGACTGCAACCCAACCTTATAGGCTTCCGTATTGCTAGGTACTAGGTAGTCTATATGCTCTCTCTTCATATCCTGCACTGCTCTTGACGTATGTCAAAAGGCCCCTTCCCCTGTGAAGCACTGCGCCACTACCTCTCTGGTCTTTCCTGATGGAGGAGTATTCAGGAATTTCTGGTGCCTTTCCTGCTGTCCCAGTTTAGACTCTTGTACCAGGACTAAAAAAATCGTTTCTCTCTCGATCAGTTGCCTCCGCTCTTCTGTCTTTGGGGCTAAGTAGTTGCAGTTCCATTGTAGCTTGTTTAGTCCTTTCCTCTTCGATGTCCTTCTTCCAAATCTTTTCCTACATTTGGTCTGATTTGACAGAGGGTCTGAGACATCGTGGCCCTCGCATTGGTGGCACTTCGGCGTGTTCTTCATCTCTTTTCTTCTAGTGCCTTCCTTGTTTCTTTGGCGCATTCCAGGTGGTAGCACCTCTTGAAACTCCGACAGACCAGCAGTGTTCCGCTACTCATCAGCTTCTTGCGACACTCATGGGAATTGTGTTTTCTGACCTGATCGCAGGTTGTTGGGGACTTCCCTGCGAGTTACTAATTACATCCCTCACCTTGCATCCTTGGCATTTCTACATATCAGCTGAATGAGGCCTTCAGCTGAATGAGGGGATGTGCGAAACCAATCCCTTCACCACATATTCCAGTGTTTCAGAATGGACTCTGCATTTGACAAAGCTGGGGAAACTGCTAACATACATCAAATCACCTACATTCCTGGGGATGAAATATGTCCTACGGCTTACATTCATAGCCCATGTGTACGATGAGGCTATCAAGATAGAAAAGAGCCGAAACGAAGAGAACTCAGCAGAAACACTTCAGCGAAGAAAACGGCCGTTCTTCAAAATGCTTCTCACAAAATCTAAATTGTTCTTAAATGCTTCTCATTGTTCTTTAAAATGCTTCTCACAAATGAACACTGATTTCAACTGGCCAAAATCTTTTCGATTCGAAATTTGACCTATTGTATTCTTACATGGTCTTCCTTTAGTAATTGAAAAACTGCACCATACTCTTCCCAGATGATTGAACAATTGATTACAGAACACTAATTAACCATTTTTAATGTATAATATTCCAAAATGCCACATAGAAAATAATCTGGAAAGTGAAAACAATTTCCTAATTAAATCTATTAAGCATGATCTAACAGTATCCTGACTACCGATTATTCATATATGAATAAAAGTTATCTTGGTTTTCTAGAATTTTAATTAAACAATGTGTTGAGTCAAATTCGAATTTATTACAGGGAGCAGTTGAACTTCTATTTTTTTGACGAAAAGGCAGAAAATCAGGCCGTATAATTAAGAAAGCCCTGTTTCTGTTCTAAGAAGAATCAATTGTTCGAAATTCAATTACTGGATAAAACACCCAAAACTGACATCAGAAATTAAGATTAGAAGTTTCTACACAAACAACGCGAACTAATTTTATACAGATAATCTTATAGAGAGTTTAACGTTAACTGATTTCATTTCGTAGCCATCGGAGGATTGACAGATGACCAAATGAATATCGTTAACAGTCTTAACTACCAAGGTAAAATAAACTGCTGACGATAGCTATGAAGCTTTTGCAAAAGCAATAAAAACTAACCGAGTAAAATTTCTAAAGAAGAAATACCACGTGACAAGAAGGTTTAATGTATTTCTCTAAATAGTTTTCTTCACTTTGTGCTATAAATATCTAAATAAGATCTTTTCATTCATATAAACATATTAAAACTAACCAGATAAGGTGATCTAAGCTGCAAAGAAAATAAAATTACAAACTTCTTTTGTATTAAATCTAAATGCTGCACCATTCTAACTATGTAACATATGCATCAAAGAATTACATATGTAATAATAAAACAATAAATATCTATGTGAATCATATAAACTGTGAGGTATTCGTATTGTTTGTGATATCTAATTAACTCTCCTATTAACATTTTTTATTTTTTCCCTCTGTATAAGAATAGAACCTTCAACTCTTAACTGAAAACCATTCTCCTCTGTTTTATTTTTTTAATTTCCTTACCTAACTCTTTCTGTAATCTTTAAATTGTCTTCCTTTTATTTTCTTAAATGAATTCCATGTTTTCATCTAAATTATATACATTTAAAATAAGGCAAATGAATTACACAAGCTCAATCGATATCATTTTCCAAATTAATTTCCGAATCAACTTCAAGTTCTCGTGAATACAGTACCAATGTGAAAAAACATTAGATAATGGTAGGTAAATTTGGAACTTTTACTACCACGTTGTCTTAAATTTATAAATGCCTGATATCGAAAATTATTTTGGAAATTGGTACATAATCGAAAAGTCGACAATTCATTGCAACTTGGCGATCTTTCTTAATATTCTAAATGAACACAGACTTGTTATGGTAACAGAACTATTATTAGTTTCTAGCACCATTCGATGGATTTTTTATTGTTCCTAATCTAAATATCCAATGTCTAACCATCCCCTTCCAATTGTCTCATCTCCTGCATCTCTAAAATAAAGGCATTCATCCTACTGAGGAATACAACCAATTACTCATAAATTTAAGACCCGAAGGTAAATGATGAATATAAATACTGAAATACTGCACGGGTAATCACTAAATCTTAAACTCAAGGATTAACCATTTGTCAGTTACTATATTTAGTCACTTAAACTGAGTACAAATACCGGTTTGGTGAACGATAAAGGAGTTAGAATGATTTGCCAAGTAAATATGCAATTTGATTGGTTAGATGCCGTGTTTTAAATCTTGAACGTTTGGACAATTAATGGTAATAATTTACACAATATATGAAGAAATATCGACATCATTTCATGTATTTTTTCACAGTCTGAATTTTAGATTTTACGACAAAATTTTACAATTATTTCAATGTAGATTATTCTCTTTAATCCGAGGGGCAATCAATTTTACTCCAAATGTGTCATTTAGTGATTACCCCACTCAAACCTTTTCTCGTCAAACTCTTAAAAAGAAATTGATATCACAGTTGAATAGACTTTAATGGCGAGTATTGGTATGATAATGCATCTACATACATATTAACTAGCTAATCGTTTTGAAATTGAAACTGGCATGTTTATTTATATAAATGTGTTTTACCTTCATAGAACAGTTAGTAAACATTAAACTATAGGAAATAACTAAACGTTTGATTCAAAGCTTATTAGTTTTTATGTTGTGAATATACTATGTTTTTGTTTGACAAATTATACAGTTTGCCACTATCAGAAGATCGTGAAATAACATTGATGCGTCTTATAGGAGTATAATCTTAACAAACTTTCAATGCTCTTCAGATCGTAGGTACATTGAGACTACGATCAAAGATTTGCCTCCACCACCCGTGTCTGCAGCCAAACCGGAACCATCTTACTCATCTAAAAAGGTATTCTAAGAACACACAACAAATAGATTAATCCTGAATTAACTAATTATCCTCAATTAACTGTAAAATGAAATTGACTGGATAAGAATTAAATTTACTTACTTATTCGAAACTTGTTTTTCAGCCGGCCGCCTCTTCAGCAGCTACTGCTTCCAAAGCTGCTGCTGACGGTAAAAGAGAAATCAAACCTTACGGCAAGAGACAAGATTCAGGCGGTAGTCTGTCCAGGTCTAGATCAGCTACCAAGGAACTTGAACGTTAGTTATTTATTATATGCCAGGATTCTACACTATGAAACATTTCTTAATAATTGTAAATTTTATTAAGGTTCAATCTTGAATTATTTTCTAATTTAGAGATCGTGATCATCATAAAAAGAATATATATTGTTCCTGAATGGTGACGCAGACTCAAGTTTGAAATATGATAATACAGTAGCTAACCATTTTACCAATCGATCTTCCTATCCTCAGTCCCGCCTGATGACTCACTCATGCACGCCCCCAAATTCAGCGGCAAGCTGCCCGCTAAATTAGATGTCAAAGATGGAGAGATGATGAGTTTGAAATGCACCGTGAACGGTGACCCAGAACCTCAAGTGAGTTGGTTCAAGAACGGAGAACAACTGAGCTCATCTGACATCATTGACCTTCGCTACAAGCAGGGTCTTGCCTCATTGACAATCAGTGAGGTCTTCCCTGAAGACGAAGGTAAAGTTGCGCGTAGTTTTTCATTTGTCATTTTTGAAAATTGACAGGAAACAGTGATTTGTGTAAAAATATTATTTTTATATTAATTTTCAATTAACTTTCTATTGCAGGCAATTACGTTTGCAAGGCAACTAACTCTTTGGGAGCTTCCGAAACTTCTTGCAAATTGACAGTCCTACCTATGGAACAGGCAGCAAAGGGTGGCGTGAAGGGTGCTGATAAGGTACCTCAGATAACTCAACACATTACATCTCAGGAAGTACAGGATGGTACTCCAGTCCTCCTTACTTGCAAAGTAGGAGGAGCAAACAAATTCGATGTTGTGTGGCTCCATAATGAGAAGGAAATTAAACCATCCAAAGATTTTCAGTACTTGACAGAAGGAAATAAGTATACTTTGAAGATAGTAGAAATCTTCCCAGAAGATGGAGGTACCTACACATGTGAAGCTTTCAACGACGTGGGTGAAACTTTCAGTACTTGTTCTCTTGTTGTCGTTGGTGAGTTGGCGTAATATTAAAAGAACGAAAATTATTCATAAGGTGAATTAAGTGACATTTGTTTTTCGGTAACTTTGTAAGTTTCTAACATAGCTTTATTTATTTACCCAGTACCAGGAGAAGAGAAAAGACAGCCCGCCTTCAAGACCTTCCCATGCTCTCAGACGGTAAAGGAAGGCTCTCCTGCTAAATTCTCAATCAAAACTGAAAAAGAGGTCACTGCGGTTACTTGGATCAAGGATGGCAAACCTATTGATTCCACGTCTTCGAGATATAGCTTAACAGGTAGACTAATCATTAAATATTGTATAGTATTAAATATAGTATTGCATCTTTTGTATTAGAAATCAATTACTGAATTAGGAAGCTTAGAAAAAACATTAGTTATTATATGAATTTGAAATGTAATAACCTGAATGATTTACTTTCAGGAGCCAAGAAAGAACATACTTTAGAGATAGTCAACTGCCTGCCCACTGATATTGGCCAATACGTCTGCAAGGCAAAGGGCAAGAAAGGAGAAACTTCTTGCGCCTTCTCTCTGAACCTACTACCAGAACAGTAGTGTTTAGCGAGCGTAGTGTTAAGGAGCTTTTGTATGATTTCTATGTTTAAGGTGAGCACTGAGCAGTGACCCTAGAGATAGTAGTTAGAAGGAATATGATCAGAACCTTAAAGAGCATGACTGTAATCTTTTCCCTTTGTCTTCAGAATTGTGTGAGGTGGCATCAATATACAAGAAGATACTCACTGCCCGAAGAGAAAGAACAGATGCCGCAAATTATTTGAAGATGGGTACCTTGTCAAGCAGAGGTTACAAGAAGATTACTTTTCCCGGTCATTCCTTGCCCTCTCTACCCTCCACTTTCGAGCTACTACACAAAATAAGTTGTCAGGAGGTTATCTATACAATATATGGAAGGAGTTAGGGCAGTGAATGGTCCAGTGAGATGATAATCTATATTCTAGATATTAAAGCGCTTTAGGGATAACTGTGAGGTGTTTTTGAATGTTCATGTGAATAAACTGCTCTTATTTTATATGACTCTGTAAAATATGGTGGTGCTGTTTTAGAGGTTTTAAGAATCGCTTCCCGTACGATCTGCTGCACCCAGTTCGTACAGCCAGTGATTCGAAGAAAGATGCTCATAGTGTTCATCTGTGCGTGCTAAAATTAATATTTATTGTTAGTTAGTTACTTAAGTGAAACTTTATCTAATTGTTAGGTATATCTTTTGAATTTGGATTTCCATGTAAGAGCTTTACTGACATCAAATAGGCTCATTGTTTAGTTTCCATTTTCAGGATTTTAATGTGAAGTACGGAAAATTTGGAAATTCATCAACACAATTGTTTGTTCCACCAAAAGAATGTACATTGGAAATAGAAAACATTTTCTCATTTCAATTATAATAATAAATGTGCATTTTATTACATATAGTATTTTAATTATGCCCAAACGTTTCTATAGGTTCTGGTATAACCTGATCATGAAATATAACCGTTAGTTCGTAGTTAATTTGCCTTCAACTAAAATTCTAAGGAATAGTTTCTCAATAAATTAATGACGGGAACATTTCAATTTATATTTCAATTTATATCTTTCATTTTGATTCATCAGAATAAATTTGTTTGATGATATTTATTTTCAAACTTCAAATAATTGATGGCTAAATAACGTATAGTTCATTATGCTCTATGTCACTTAAAGGTCCTCTCCAGGTTCGGGAAAAAAAATGAGTTTATTACATAATATTGTAGAATTAGGCCCCTTTCACTCGAGGCAAGTGGTGACGGTCACCAGTTGCCTCGTGTGAAAGACTCCGCAACTAATGACCGTCACTGCAAACAACCATGCTAGAAAACCCTCAATCTAAAGAATACCTTCATCATTTGAGGAGTTACTTGCAAACGCATGAGATGTTAACATTAGAGATGGGACGATACCGAAATTTTCACACATACCGATACCCAGATTTTGACTGATGTCGATACTTACTAAATATTGTTATCGCTAATTTATAGTTACTTTGGTATCGATACTTTTTTTACCAACACCGATATGAGAAAAATTACCGATACCAATTCCGATACTTCGACTCATCTCCATTTAACATAAAGAATAGAAAAATATATACATCATACACTTTAAAATAATTTATGTAGCTATGTGATGATAATTTTGAATTCTAAAATTTCTTCCAAACCACAAATAAAGAGGAAAGTTATTTGAATACTGCAGACAGCGGGCTTAGCTCACAAAAAGTTGCGTCACTGAGTGACTTCGTATGAAAGCTACTATATTAATATTGTACCCCACAGTCGGTGACGGCAACTTTCTGTGACGGTCACTAGTTACCCAACTGCAAAATTCAGTTGCGCAACCGGGCAACCGAAGTGACTTCGTATGAAAGGCTATGTCACTTTTGCGGCTATATGCATAGTAAATGATGGCTGGTAACTGGTGACCGTCACCAGAGACGGTCACTGAGTGACTCGTGTGAAAGGGGCCTTAGAGTCAGGGATGATTATTCTGCAAACCGCATAGCTCCAATTCGGTTCAGTATATATATATTATGTTATAGTATTTGCTATACTCTGTGTGCAACAATTGTACAAATTACTAATCTGATGCTGAAGAAGAAGATTATACACTCTTTGTTTTGATTCAAATATGAATTTTATAAACAAACAATGCGTTTTTGGCTTTCATTTAACATATTAATTATATTCTGAAGTTTATAAATGTTTTTATAATAAGTTTATCAACTTTTATACCTATACACGAATATTATATGGATTTATTATACCTAATACATATTTGACAATCAAAACAAATGGGTGTACATTCTTTTTATTCAGACTGAGAATTAGCAAGTATGAAGTAAAATAGGTATTGTATAGTTTTGATTACATATAAATCTTTAAAAGCATATAAAGTTAAAAATATGCTATCAAATTTGATGGGGTTTGCAGAAAAATGATAAGAAACAGTAGCCTCGTTGATTAATGCAATAAAAAATTTGCTTGCTTGGGGGGGACCTTGAAAGCTTTATTACCAAAAATATTATATTGCTATACTCAGGATATAGTAACATAAAGGGTATGGTAACTAGTAGACGACGCCAAAAAATGACGTCACCAAAACGTCACATTTTTTGTTTGTGACCCAGCGTCTCATACTACCTCGTGTTTGCATGTTAACATTGAGATGTCAATTTTTAAGCGTTTCATGCGATAAATGGTAGAAATAGCGATTGAACCTAGAATTTAAATGTATGGATATAATTCAAGTTTGGTTATATTGTTCTTTTACTTTACTTATCTATAAGAAATAAGGACTTAAACATATACTACCTAGGAGTCTGAACCAGTACTATACCTTTTCCAATTGAAGTTCCTCCAAATGAAATAACATTTCATCAAAGTGAAATATTATTTCATCAAAGTGAAATATAATTTCATCAAAGTGAAATAGCATTTCATCAAAGTGAAATATAACTTCATCAAAGTGAAAAAACATTTCATCAAAGTGAAATAACAATTCCTCCAAGTGAACTATCAATTCCTCCAAATGAAATAGCGTTTCCTCAAAATGAAATATCATTTCAGCAGAATAAAAATCGAATCAATACGCAGTCAATTGAATTTATTACGTGAAATATATTTACATGAAATTTATTAACATGATATTTATTTATATGAAATTTATTCACAGATAAATTTATTTACATGAAATTTATTTACATATAAATTTAGGTTCTAGGTATATTCCACCCAGCTATATTCAACCCCTGTAAATTCCACCGCGGTATATTCCACCCCAGGTATATTCCACACCCTCTGACAATGCTCATTTGGGTGACAATAGAAATCTAAAGATTTTACTTTTTGATGGCCATTTGTTAAATAATTCGTACCAATGAAAAAATAACTCAGACGATATCCTGAGACATTTAGACAATATTTAATAATAAAATTACAAATATTCTAAATATGGTAGTTTTTTCAAAGTATACGTGTTGAAAAAGTTAATATTAATACCTTTTTAACATGAAACTGCACATGTGCTCCCACAACAATGGTTGGATGAGGTGTGGAAGGGGTCGACTGGCAAAGACAACACACTCAGTGTTTTAGCTCTTTGCTAATAGGTTGCTGTTTTGGATTCTAAGACCAAATTCCCCGTGATCAAAATCTCTCATTGTGAAAAAAGACAATTAGCTCTCAGTCTTGAAACCCTGTGCAATAACCCCCCCTCCCCATCAAAAAAATCCTGGTAAAAAAACATGTAAAAAAGCCTTCGGTCAAAAACCACAACTTTTACAAGAAGTTAAAATTCCAAATGAAATAAATAAACAATAAATACTATATGACATCATATTACAATTAATATCGCTGTTGTGTTGGCGATAGTGTAAAAAATCTGCTTGAGATTGAAAATCTAAATACCTCAACTGATAAATGCGTTCAAACAACCGTTCTTTCTGCTGTTCTGTTACATGTGTAGTGAAAAATTTAATTTTCGTGATTAGACAGCAAAATGTATAATTTGATATAGTGAAAATGCAAGTTACCTAGCATTACATAATTATAATATTAATGAATGACTAATATTAATAAGTTAATAACTAAACAAACCTAACCCCTGAAGTAGTGTGGAATTTACCGGGGTGGAATATACCTAGAGTGGAACATACTGGGGTGGAATATACCGGGGTGGAATATACCGGGGTGGAATATACCTATGATACAATATACCGGGGTGGAAAATACTGAGGTGGAATATACCAGTCACCATAAATCTATTTGCATGAAATTTATTTGAAATTTATTTACATGAATTTATTTACATGAATTTATTTTCATTTAGTCTTCTTTGCATCAATTAACTACATAATATTTTTTTATATATATTTAATTTTACATATTTTTCAAGTTTACTTATATACTACCGCATTAATTTTAGCGGCGTATTGATAGTAAAAGAAAAAATATGTAAATATATGTAAAATGTATCAAAAATAATTGATTACTAAAAAAATTAATGAAAAATTATGTAACAATAATTATATGTGATTTTTTTCATGTAAACAAATTCTATATACATTTTTTTATGTAAATAAATTTAATGTAAATAAATTTCATGTGAATAAATTTCATGTAAATAAATTTCATGTGAGTAAATTTCATGTAAATAAATTTCATGTAAATAAATTTCATGTAAATAAATTTCATGTAAATAAATTTCACGTAATAAATTTAATTGACTGCGTATTGATTCGATTTTTATTCTGCTGAAACGCTATTTCATTTGGAGGAATTGATAGTTCACTTTGAGGAATTGTTATTTCACTTTGATGAAATGTTTTTTCACTTTGATGAAGTTATATTTCACTTTGATGAAATGCTATTTCACTTTGATGAAATTATATTTCACTTTGATGAAATTATATTTCACTTTGATGAAATGTTATTTCATTTGGAGGAACTTCAATTGGAAAAGGTATAGTTAACTGCTAAACTCTTGTTCCAATTAAGAAATAAAATAATGGAAATACAGTTTAACCAATGCCTATTTAGTAATTGAAGAGTAACTTTGATTAGTGATCTACGCAAAATTCTCCATCGCTAACTAGTAACAGTGTAAAGTGATCTACAGCTCCAGATCACTTTACAAAAGTTCCAAATGATTTGACTGTAAAGTGCTCTACACGCGTAGATCACTTTTCATTACTCTCACTTTGCATTCAAACATATAGTAATCTACGGCAATATAAGCGTAGATTCGGGTATCAATGTTACTCTCTCACAGACTGCAATTGATATACGCTAAGAATAATTTTGCAATTGTAACGAGCCTTCTGATTGGCTAGAGCTGCTAGACATTAAGTACAGTGAGTTCTAACATTATTGTTATAATTATTATTACAGTGCAGGTTATTGAGAGTTTTATTATTACTGTACTGCAATAATTATTATTTATAATATAAAGTTGATGAAATAAATTTGTTGTAACAATGAGTAATTATTATTAAAACAATTCATTATGGTATTTTTTATATATATTAAAAAACAATTATTTATATTAAATTGAACTTTAGATAATATGAACGGTGCAACTAATGTTGCAGATAATTTGAATAGTAAAGGTGGGTAAGAAAATAACTATCAATATTTAAAATATCGATGTAGGTAAATGATACTAAATACAAAATGTGACAGTAAAAGTATGCATATATAATACTGTTAGTACATTGAAAATAAGTCGTGTGCAATGACACTATAAGTAATTAAAACTATATTTTATTATACACCTAACGATAAAAAAATTGTATATTTTTTTTTCCGAACACTAAGTTTTAATATTTTATGGAAACTTTTGAAAAGTCGTCAAAAATGTGTGCTAATAATTTGTAACACAATCATTTAATAATTATAATTTAGTCCAATAATGTAATATTATCAAATAGTAATTATTGGTCATTATCAATTTTTTCGATTAATAATGGTTGGTATATCAGTTGTCAATGTAAGTGTTTCTTTGTAATTCCTGCGTTAATAATTTTGGTTTATCTTCGTTGTTGGTAGCTAACGGTTACTGTGGGTGGGGGGGGGACTAACAGGGGGAGGGGGTAGATACAGTGGAGAGGTATCCTCTATGTATTTACTACAGTTTCACAAATAGAATAAGAAGTAAATGATTACACTGAGAAATATGAAGCCTCTATTTAACTGTTTGCTTATATTTCTTTGTAGACTAATATTTAATAATGTACGACAGTATATAGAATATTAATGAAAGATCATTTTAATTTTGGCGCTAAGGTCAAGGGGGTTGAGCATGCATTTCTGTGTGTGTGTGTACCTAGATGTGTTTGTAGATGTATTGCTATATGCTTCATAGTCAGTTAGGCATGTAGTAACTTCTATTTCTTCGACTTTCTATTGACGATCTATCTATTGATATTAGAATCACCTAAAAATAACTGCTTGGGAAATGGTATTTATTTCTGTAGTAAATACATATTAACAATTCACTTAATAATAATTACTCGTGCTTACGAAATGTATGTAAGTGTACGAAGCGGAGCTGACACTGACGGGAAACTCATGAATGGGGAAAACGAACAATGCTTGAAAGAGTATTAGAGTATCTAGGAAAACCTACCTAACTAGAGTATATATGAACCTACATAGATACTGTAGTTAGGTAGCTACTGACTAGGAAACTAGATACACTAGTCGTGGAAGAGAACCCTGTTTTGGAAGAGAACTAGATAGGTACTAATATGATGGTACAAGAATCGAGCCATCTTGAAATAAGCTCATATGTATATATTAAACTTAATAAACACATTTAAAAAAAACTAGTTCGTTACCTAGTTACACTAGTACACTGGTACACTAGTTAGGTAACTAGTTACAGTAGTCAGGTAACTAGATATACTAGTTAGATACTTAATTCCATTAGTACCTAACTAGTTACACTAGTACCTCAACTATTTATACTTGTTTTCATTATTAATTACTGTAAGTTACACTAGTTACCTAACTAGTCAAACTAGTTACCTAACTAGTCACACTAGTTAGCTAACTAGTTACACTAGTTACCTAACTAGTCAAACTAGTTACCTAACTAGTTACACTAGTTACCTAACTAGTTACACTAGTTACCTAACTAGTTACACTAGTTACCTAACTAGTTACACTAGTTACCTAACTAGCTAAACTAGTTAACTAACAAGGTAATCGCACTAGTTACCTAACATGGTTGCCGCACTAGTTACTTAACGAGGTTGCCGCACTAGTTACCTAACAAGGTTGCTGCACTAGTTACCTAATGAGGTTGCCGCACTAGTTACCTAACGAGGTTGCCGCACTAGTTATCTAACTGGTTATCTCTCTGATTAACTAACTGGTGATTTAACTGGTGATCTAACTGGATATCTAACTGGTTATCTAGGTGGTTAGTGGTTAGGTACCTAGGTAACTGGTTAGGTACCTAGTTAACTGGTTAGGTACCTAGTTAACTGGTTAGGTACCTAGTAAACTGGTTAGGTACCTAGGTAACTGGTTAGGTACCTAGGTAACTGGTTAGGTACCTAGGTAACTGGTTAGGTACCTAGGTAACTGGTTAGGTATCTAGGTAAACTGGTTAGGTATCTAGGTACACTGGTTAGTGGTTAGGTATAAAGGTACAGTGGTTAGTGGTTAGGTACACTGGTTAGGTACCTAGGAACACTGGTTACTGGTTAGGTACCTAGGTACACTGATTAATGGTTATGTACCTAGGTACACTGGTTAACGAATAGGTACCAAGGTACACTGGTTAGTGGTTAGGTACCTAGGTACACTGATTAATGGTTATGTACCTAGGTACACTGGTTAATGATTAGGTACCTAGCTACACTGGTTAGTGGTTAGGTACCTAGGTACCCTGGTTAATGATTAGGTACCAAGGTACACTGGTTAATGGTTATGTACCTAGGTTCACTGGTTAATGATTAGGTACCTAGGTACACTGGTTAGTGGTTAGGTACCTAGGTACACTGGTTAATGATTAGGTACACTGGTTAGTGGTTAGGTACCTAGGTACACTGGTTAATGATTAGGTACACTGGTTAGTGGTTAGGTACCCAGGTACACTGGTTAGTGGTTAGGTACCCAGGTACACTGGTTAGTGTCTAGGTACCTAGAGTTAGCGGTTAGGTACTAGGTACACTGGTTAGTGGTTAGGCACTAGGTACGCTGGTTAGTGTCTAGGTACACTGGTTAGTGGTTAGGTACCTAGGTACACTGGTTAGCTAGTTACAAGAGGGAGACTAGTATCCGAGGGACTATATACTAAGGGGTAAAGTCAAGAGCATCCCCCCCCCCCACGGTCATGAGCCCCCCAGTCATGAGCCCCCCGGTCATGAGCCATGTAGGTCATAATCCCCCCGGTCACGAGCCCCAACTCCCTATTTTTTAATCCTTACTTAGTTAAACAAATGAAGAACTACTTAGATAGATATAACTGAGAGTTGCTAATGTAGTTTGTTGTATCCGCTAGTTTGTTGTAAACATGCTCTATACTCCATTATTTACAGTTAATCCTTCTGAAAAATAAAAACTAGAAACTTACATGTCCGAAAATAATATAGAACTTCATCAATGTCTCATATACTGTTTTTATTTGATGACTATAATTATTATTAAGGAATATAATAAGTCATAATTAGCTCTAAATTCATTTATGAAGAGTTTATATTTTTGTTACTATAAATAAACAAATAAATAATAATTAATCATTTTCCCTTCAGTCAATTGGTGATACCTAAGTAGTGTCTCAGATGATTGACAGTGGTACAAGCAGTGGCATAAGTAAGGTAGCCAGTAAAGTGACTGTATCTTCGCGGGCTTCATACACATACAGTCATGCTCTTCACCCATGAATTACCAATGATTAGAACACTGAATTAAATCATATGTGAATACAAATATATTTGTATGATGTTGTAAATAAAATATCAGCTTATAAAAAATATTAGCATATACATACTGGAAGATAATTTCTATCTGTGTATTATTAATCACTCCTCTCCACAACTAACCCCCTCCCCTGAGTTACTAGTTACACCTCTCCTCACCCTATACAGCAGAACTTTATACAGCAAAGGATCTATCTTCAGTAAGGGATCTATCTACAGCAAAGAATCTGTCTTCACCAAAGGATCTTTCTACAACGCAGGATCTGTCAACAGCAAAGGATCAATCTATAGCAAAAGATCTATTTACAACAAAAGTTCAATCTACAGCAAAAAATCTATCTACAGCAAAATATCTATCTACAAGAAAGGATCTGTCTACAGCAAAGGATCTATTTACAGTAAAGGAGCTATCTACAGCAAAAGATCTATCAACAATAAGGGATCTATCTGCAGCAAAGAATCTATCTACAGCAAAGGATCTATCTATACAGCAAAGTGATCTATCTACAGTAGGGGATCGATCTACAGCAAATGATCTATCTACAGCAAAGTGTTCTATCTAAAGTAAGAGATCTATCTACATCAAAGAATCTATCTACATATAAGGATCCATCTACAGCAAAGGATCTTTCTACAGTAAAGGATCTATCTACAGCAAAGGACCTATCTACAGTAAAGGATCTATCTACATCGTATGATCAATCCACAGCAAGGGATCTATCTGCAGCAAAAGATCTATCTACAATAAAGGATCTATCTGCAGCAAAGGATTTATCTACAGCAAACGATCTATCTTCAGCAAAGGATCTTTATACAGCATAGGATCTATGTACAATAAAGGATCTATCTACTGCATAGGATACATCTACTGCAAAGAATCTATCTAGAGAAAAGAATCTATCTTCAGCAAAGAATCTATCTACAGAAACGGATCTATCTACAACGAAGGATCTATCTACAGCAAAGGATCAATCTACAGCAAATGATCTATCTTCAGCAAAGGTTCTTTCTACAGCATAAGATCTATCTACAGCAATAGATCTATCTACGATAAGTGATCTATCTACATCAAAGGATCTATCTACAGCAAAAGATCTATTTACAGCAAATGGTCAATCTACAGCAAAGGATATATCTACAGTAATGGAACTCTATACAGCCAAACATCCATTTATAGCAAAGGATCTATCTACATCAAAGGATCTATCTACAGCAAAGGATCAATTTATAGCGGAGAATCTTTCTACAGCAAAGGAACTACTACAGCAAAAGATCTATCTACAGCAAATGATCTATCTACAGCAAAGGACCTTTCTACAGTAAGGGATCTATTTACAGCGAAGGATCAATCTACAGCAAATGATCTATCTACAGCAAAGGATCTGTCTACAGCATAGGAACTATATACAGCAATGGATCTATCTACAGTAAGGAATCTTTTTGCAGCGGATGAATCTACAGCAAAGGATATATCTACAGTAAAGGAATTTTATACAGCCAAAGGATCCATTTACAGCAAAGGATCTATCTACAGCAAAGGATCTATCTACAGCAAAGGATCTATCTACAGCGAAGGATCTATTTATAGCGGAGAATCTTTCTACAGCAAAGGAACTACTACAGCAAAAGATCTATCTACAGCAGAGGATCTATCTACAGCAAAGGATCTATCTACAGCAAAGGACCTATCTACAGTAAGGGACCTATTTACAGCGAAGGATCAATCTACAGCAAATGATCTAACTACAGCAAAGGATATTTCTACAGCATAGGATCTATCTACAGCAATGGATCTATCTACAGTAAGGGATCTTTTTGCAGCAAAGGATCAATCTACAGCAAAGGATCTATTTGCAGCGAAGGATCGATCTACAGAAAAGGATCTATCTACAGCAAAGTATCTATCTAAAGCAAAGGATCTATCTACTGCAAAGGATCTATCTACAGCAAAGGATCTATCTTAAGCAAAGGATCTATCTACAGCAAAGGATCTATCTAAAGCCAATTATCTATCTACAAAAAAGGATCTATTTACAACAGCAGAACTTTATACAGCATAGGATCTGTCTACAGCAAAGGATCTATCTACAGCAAAGTGATCTATTTTCAGTAAGGTATCTATCTACAGAAAAGAATCTGTCTACACCAAAAGATCTTTCTACAGCGCAGAATCTGTCAACAGCAAAGGATCAATCTATAGCAAAAGATCTATTTACAACAAAAGTTCCATCTACAGCAAAGAATCTATCTACAGCAAAGGATCTATCAACAATAAGGGATCTATCTGCAGCAAAATATCTATCTACAGCAAAGGATCTATCTTCAGCAAAGGATCTACCTACAGCAAAGTGATCTATCTACAGTAAGGGATCTATCTACAGCGAATGATCTATCTACAGCAAAGTGTTCTATCTACAGTAGGGGATCTATCTAAAGCCAATGATCTATCTACAAAAAAGGATCTATTTACAACAGCAGAACTTTATACAGCATAGGATATTTCTACAGCAAAGGATCTATCTACAGAAAAGGATCTATCTACAGAAAAGGATCTATCTACAGCGAAGGATCTATCTATAACAAAGGATCTATCTACAGCAAATGATCTATCTACGGCAAGGGATCTATCTACGGCACAGGATTTATTTATTTATTTACAGCAAAGGATCTATCTACAGAAAAAGATCTATCTACAGAAGAGAATCTATCTACAGCGAAGGATCTATCTACAGCAAAGAATCTATTTACAGTATGGGATCTATCAACAGCAAAGGTTTTATCTACAGTAAAGGATCTATCTACAGAAAAGGATCTATCTACAGAAAAGGATCTATCTACAGCGAAGGATCTATCTATAACAAAGGATCTATCTACAGCAAATGATCTATCTACGGCAAGGGATCTATCTACGGCACAGGATTTATTTATTTATTTACAGCAAAGGATCTATCTACAGAAAAAATCTATCTACAGAAGAGAATCTATCTACAGCGAAGGATCTATCTACAACAAAGGATCTATCTACAGCAAATGATCTATCTATTCTATCTACAACAAAGAATCTATGTACAGCGAAGAATCTATCAGCAGTAAAGAATCTATCTACAGCATAAGATCTATCTACAGCAAAGGATCTATCTACAGCAAAGGAACTATCTACAGCAAAGGATCTATCTACAGTAAAGGATCTATCTACAGCAAAGTATCTATCTACAGCAAACGATTTATCTACAGCAAACGATTTATCTACAGCAAAGGATCTATCTACAGATAAGGATCTATCCACAGTAAAGGATCTATCTACTGAAAAGGATCTATCTACAGCAAAGGATCTATCTACAGCAAAGGACCTATCTACAGTAAAGGATCTATCTACATACTATGATCAATCCACAGCAAGGGATCTATCTACAGCAAAGGATCTATTTACAGTAAAGGAGCTATCTACAGCAAAAGATCTATCAACAATGAGGGATCTATCTGCAGCAAAGGATCTATCTACAGCAACGGATCTATCCTCAGCAAAGGATCTTTATACAGCATAGGATCTATCTACAGGAAACGATCTATCTACAGCAAAGGAACTATCTACAGCAAAGGATCTATCTACAGTCAAAGATTTATCTACTGCAAAGGATCTCTCTACAGCATAGGATCAATCTAAAGTTAAGGATCTATCTTAAGCAAAGAATCTATCTACAGCAAAGGATCTATCTAAAGCCAATGATCTATCTACAACAAAAAATCTATTTACAACAGCAGAACTTTATACAGTAAAGGATCTATCTACAGCGAAGGATCTATCTACAGCAAAGTGATCTATCTTCAGTAAGGTATCTATCTACAGCAAAGATTCTGTCTTCAGCAAAGGATCTTTCTACAACGCAGGATCTGTCAACAGCAAAGGATCAATCTTCAGCAAAGTATCTATCTACAGCAAAGGATCTATCTACTGCAAAGGATCTATCTACAGCAAAGGATCTGTTTACAGTCAAGGATTTATCTACTGCAAAGGATCTCTCTACAGCAAAGTATCAATCTACATTTAAGGATCTATCTTAAGCAAAGGATCTATCTAAAGCCAATGATCTATCTACAAAAAAGTATCTATTAACAACAGCAGAACTTTATACAGCATAGGATCTGTCTACAGCAAAGGATCTATCTACAGCAAAGTGATCTATTTTCAGTAAGGGATCTATCTACAGAAAAGAATCTGTCTTCACCAAAAGATCTTTCTACAGCGCAGGATCTGTCAACAGCAAAGGATCTATCTATAGCAAAAGATCTATTTACAACGAAAGTTCTATCTGCAGCAAAGAATCTATCTACAGCAAAGGATCTATCAACAATAAGGGATCTATCTGCAGCAAAGGATCTATCTACAGCAAAGGATCTATCTTCAGCAAAAGATCTATCTACAGCAAAGTGATATATCTACAGTAAGGGATCTATCTACAGCAAATGATCTATCTACAGCAAAGTGATCTATCTACAGTAAGGGATCTATCTACAGCAAAGAATCTATCTACACCAAAGGATCTTTCTACAGTGAAAGATCTGTCAACAGCAAAGGATCTATCTACAGCAATGGATCTATATACAGCAGGAGATCTTTCTACAGCAGAGGATTTTTCAACAGCAAAGGATCTATCTACAGCAAAGGATCTATTTTCAGTATGGGATCTATCTACAGCAACGGTTTTATCTACAATAAAAGATCTATCTACAGAAAAGGATCTATCTACAGAAAAGGATCTATCTACAGCGAAGAATCTATCTACAGAAAAGGATCTATCTACAGCAAAGGATCTATCTACGGCAAAAGATCTATCTACGGCAAAGGATTTATTTATTTATTTACAGCAAAGGATCTTAGATCTATCTACAGCTAAGGATCTATCTACAGTAAAAGATCTATCTACAGTAAAAGATCTATCTACTACAAAGGATCTATCTACAACGAAGGATCTATCTACAGTAAGGGATCTATTTACAGCGAAGGATCAATCTACAGCAAATGATCTATCTACAGCAAAGGATCTGTCTACAGCATAGGATCTATATACAGCAATGGATCTATCTACAGTAAGGAATCTTTTTGCAGCGGATAAATCTACAGCAAAGGATATATCTACAGTAAAGGAATTTTATACAGCCAAAGGATCCTTTTACAGCAAAGGATCTATCTACAGCAAAGGATCTATTTATAGCGGAGAATCTTTCTACAGCGAAGGATCTACTACAGCAAAAGATCTATCTACAGCAGAGGATCTATCTACAGCAAAGGATCTATCTACAGCAAAGGACCTATCTACAGTAAGGGACCTATTTACAGCGAAGGATCAATCTACAGCAAATGATCTAACTACAGCAAAGGATATTTCTACAGCATAGGATCTATCTACAGCAAAGGATCTATCTACAGTAAGGGATCTTTTTGCAGCAAAGGATCAATCTACAGCAAAGGATCTATTTGAAGCGAAGGATCGATCTACATCAAAGAATCTATCTACAGCAAAGTATCTATCTACAGCAAAGGATCTATCTAAAGCCAATGATCTATCTACAAAAAAGGATCTATTTACAACAGCAGAACTTTATACAGCATAGGATCTGTCTACAGCAAAGGATCTATCTACAGCAAAGTGATCTATCTTCAGTAAGGTATCTATCTACAGCAAAGTATCTATCTTCACCAAAGGATCTTTCCACAACGCAGGATCTATCTACAGCAGAGGATCTATCTACAGCAAAGGATCTATCTACAGCAAAGGACCTA
Source organism: Caprella mutica (assembly GCA_947561585.1). Taxonomy (NCBI): domain Eukaryota; kingdom Metazoa; phylum Arthropoda; class Malacostraca; order Amphipoda; family Caprellidae; genus Caprella; species Caprella mutica. The sequence continues at coordinate 53,842 of CANNZV010000870.1, read as the reverse complement.
TCTACAGTAAGGGACCTATTTACAGCGAAGGATCAATCTACAGCAAATGATCTAACTACAGCAAAGGATATTTCTACAGCATAGAATCTATCTACAGCAATGGATCTATCTACAGTAAGGGATCTTTTTGCAGCAAAGGATCAATCTACAGCGAAGGATCTATTTGCAGCCAAGGATCGATTTACAGCAAAGGATTTATCTACAGCAAAGTATCTATCTACAGCAAAGGATCTATCTACTGCAAAGGATCTATCTACAGCAAAGGATCTATCTTAAGCAAAGGATCTATCTACAGCAAAGGATCTATCTAAAGCCAATGATCTATCTACAAAAAAGGATCTATTTACAACAGCAGAACTTTATACAGCATAGGATCTGTCTACAGCAAAGAATCTATCTACAGCAAAGTGATCTATTTTCAGTAAGGGATCTATCTACAGAAAAGAATCTGTCTACACCAAACGATCTTTCTACAGCGCAGGATCTGTCAACAGCAAAGGATCAATCTATAGCAAAAGATCTATTTACAACGAAAGTTCTATCTACAGCAAAGATTCTATCTACAGCAAAGGATCTATCAACAATAAGGGATCTATCTGCAGCAAAGGATCTATCTACAGCAAAGGATCTATCTTCAGCAAAAGATCTATCTACAGCAAAGTGATCTATCTACAGTAAGGGATCTATCTACAGCAAATGATATATCTACAGCAAAGTGATCTATCTACAGTAAGGGATCTATCTACAGCAAAGAATCTATCTACACCAAAGGATCTATCTACAGAAAAGGATCTATCTACAGAAAAGGATCTATCTACAGCGAAGAATCTATCTACAGAAAAGGATCTATCTAAAGCAAAGGATCTATCTACGGCAAAAGATCTATCTACGGCAAAGGATTTATTTATTTATTAACAGCAAAGGATCTTAGATCTATCAACAGCTAAGGATCTATCTACTGTAAAAGATCTATCTACTACAAAGGATCTATCTACAGCAAAGGATCTCTCTACAGTAAAGGATCTATCTACTGCAAAGGGTCTGTCTACATCAAAGGATCTATCTACAACAAAGAATCTATCTACAGCAAAGAATCTATGTTCAGCAGATAATCTATCTACAGCAAATGATCTATCTACAGCAAAGGATCAATCTACAGACAATGATCTATCTAAAGTAACGGGACTATATACAGCAAATGATCCATCTACAGTTAAGGATCTATCAACAGCTAAGGATCAATCTATAACAAATGATCTATTTACAACAAAAGTTCTATCTACAGCAAAGGATCTATCTACATCAAAGGATCTATTTAAAGGAAAGGATCTATCTACAGCAAAGGATCTATTTACAGTAAAGGAGCTATCTACAGAAAATGATCTATCAACAATAAGGGATCTATCTGCAGCAAAGGATCTATCTACACCAAGGAGCTATTTACAGCAAAAGATCTATCAACAATGAGGGATCTATCTGCAGCAAAGGATCTATCTACAGCAAAGGATCTATCTTCGGCAAAGGATATTTATACAGCAAAAGATCTATCAACAATGAGGGATCTATCTGCATCAAAGGATCTATCAACAGCAAAGTATCTATCTTCAGCAAAGGATCTTTATACAGCATAGGATCTATGTACAGTAAAGGATCTATCTACTGCATAGGATACATCTACTGCAAAGAATCTATCTAGAGAAAAGAATCTATCTTCAGCAAAGAATCTATCTACAGAAACGGATCTATCTACAACGAAGGATCTATCTACCGCAAAGGATCAATCTACAGCAGATGATCTATCTTCAGCAAAGGTTCTTTCTACAGCATAAGATCTATCTACAGCAAAGGATCTATCTACAATAAGTGATCTATCTACATCAAAGGATCTATTTACAGCAAAAGATCTATTTACAGCAAATGGTCAATCTACAGCAAAGGATATATCTACAGTAATCGAACTCTATACAGCCAAACATCCATTTACAACAAAGGATCTATCTACATCAAAGGATCTATCTACAGCAAAGGATCAATTTATAGCGGAGAATCTTTCTACAGCAAAGGAACTACTACAGCAAAAGATCTATCTACAGCAAATGATCTATCTACAGCAAAGGATCTATCTACAGCAAAGGACCTTTCTACAGTAAGGGATCTATTTACAGCGAAGGATCAATCTACAGCAAATGATCTATCTACAGCAAAGGATCTGTCTACAGCATAGGATGTATATACAGCAATGGATCTACCTACAGTAAGGAATCTTTTTGCAGCGGATAAATCTACAGCAAAGGATATATCTACAGTAAAGGAATTTTATACAGCCAAAGGATCCATTTACACCAAAGGATCTATCTACAGCAAAGGATCTATCTACAGCAAAGGATCTATCTACAGCAAAGGATCTATTTATAGCGGAGAATCTTTCTACAGCAAAGGAACTACTACAGCAAAAGATCTATCTACAGCAGAGGATCTATCTACAGCAAAGGATCTATCTACAGCAAAGGACCTATCTACAGTGAGGGACCTATTTACAGCGAAGGATCAATCTACAGCAAATGATCTAACTACAGCAAAGGATATTTCTACAGCATAGGATCTATCTACAGCAATGGATCTATCTACAGTAAGGGATCTTTTTTGCAGCAAAGGATCAATCTACAGCAAAGGATCTATTTTCAGCGAAGGATCGATCTACAGCTGAGGATCTATCTACAGCAAAGTATCTATCTACAGCAAAGGATCTATCTACTGCAAAGGATCTATCTACAGCAAAGGATCTATCTTAAGCAAAGGATCTATCTAGAGCAAAGGATCTATCTAAAGCCAATGATCTATCTACAAAAAAGGATCTATTTACAACAGCAGAACTTTATACAGCATAGGATCTGTCTACAGCATAGGATCTGTCTACAGCAAAGGATCTATCTACAGCAAAGTGATCTATTTTCAGTAAGGGATCTATCTACAGAAAAGAATCTGTCTACAACAAATATCTTTCTACAGCGCAGAATCTGTCAACAGCAAAGGATCAATCTATAGCAAAATATCTATTTACAACAAAAGTTCCATCTACAGCAAAGAATCTATCTACAGCAAAGGATCTATCAACAATAAGGGATCTATCTGCAGCAAATGATCTATCTACAGTAAGGGATCTATCTACAGCAAAGAATCTATCAACACCAAAGGATCTTTCTACAGCAAAAGATCTGTCAACAGCAAAGGATCTATCTACAGCAAAGGATCTATTCACAACAGAAGATCTTTCTACAGCAGAGGATCTTTCTATAGAAAAGGATCTATCTACAGCAAAGAATCTATTTACAGTATGGGATCTATCAACAGCAAAGGTTTTATCTACAGTAAAGGATCTATCTACAGAAAAGGATCTATCTACAGAAAAGGATCTATCTACAGCGAAGGATCTATCTACAACAAAGGATCTATCTACAGCAAATGATCTATCTACGGCAAGGGATCTATCTACGGCACAGGATTTATTTATTTATTTACAGCAAAGGATCTATCTACAGAAAAAGATCTATCTACAGAAAAGGATCTATCTACAGCGAAGGATCTATCTACAGCAAATGATCTATCTATTCTATCTACAACAAAGAATCTATGTACAGCAAAGAATATATCAGCAGTAAAGAATCTATCTACAGCATAAGATCTATCTACAGCAAAGGATCTATCCACAGCAGAGGATCTATCTACAGCAAAGGATCTAGCTACAGTAAAGGATCTATCTACAGCAAACGATTTATCTACAGCAAAGGATCTATCTACAGATAAAGATCTATCCACAGCAAAGGATCTATCCACAGCAAAGGATCTATCTACAGTAAAGGATCTATCTACTGAAAGGGATCTATCTACAGCAAAGGATCTATCTACAGCAAAGAAACTATCTACAGTAAAGGATCTATCTACATACTATGATCAATCCACAGCAAGGGATCTATCTACAGCAAAGGATCTATTTACAGTAAAGGAGCTATCTACAGCAAAAGATCTATCAACAATGAGGGATCTATCTGCAGCAAAGGATCTATCTACAGCAACGGATCTATCCTCAGCAAAGGATCTTTATACAGCATAGGATCTATGTAAAGTAATGGATCTATCTACTGCATAGGATACATCTGCTGCAGAGAATCTATCTACAGCAAAGACACTATCTTCAGCAAAGAATCTATCTACATCAAAGGATCTATCTACAGCAAAGGATCTATCTACAGCAAAGGATCTATCTACAGTCAAATATTTATCTACTGCAAATGATCTCTCTACAGCATAGGATCAATCTAGAGTTAAAGATCTATCTTAAGCAAAGAATCTATCAACAGCAAAGGATCTATCTAAAGCCAATGATCTATCTACAACAAAAAATCTATTTACAACAGCAGAACTTTATACAGCAAAGGATCTATCTACAGCGAAGGATCTATCTACAGCAAAGTGATCTATCTTCAGTAAGGTATCTATCTACAGCAAAGATTCTGTCTTCACCAAAGGATCTTTCTACAACGCAGGATCTGTCAACAGCAAAGGATCAATCTACAGCAAAGTATCTATCTACAGCAAAGGAACTATCTACTGCAAAGGATCTATCTACAGCAAAGGATCTGTTTACAGTCAAGGATTTATCTACTGCAAAGGATCTCTCTACAGCAAAGTATCAATCTACATTTAAGGATCTATCTTAAGCAAAGGATCTATCTAAAGCCAATGATCTATCTACAAAAAAGGATCTATTTACAACAGCAGAACTTTATACAGCATAGGATCTGTCTACAGCAAAGAATCTATCTACAGCAAAGTGATCTATTTTCAGTAAGGGATCTATCTACAGAAAAGAATCTGTCTACACCAAAAGATCTTTCTACAGCGCAGGATCTGTCAACAGCAAAGGATCAATCTATAGCAAAAGATCTATTTACAACGAAAGTCCTATCTACAGCAAAGATTCTATCTACAGCAAAGGATCTATCAACAATAAGGGATCTATCTGCAGCAAAGGATCTATCTACAGCAAAGGATCTATCTTCAGCAAAAGATCTATCTACAGCAAAGTGATCTATCTACAGTAAGGGATCTATCTACAGCAAATGATATATCTACAGCAAAGTGTTCTATCTACAGTAAGGGATCTATCTACAGCAAAGAATCTATCTACACCAAAGGATCTATCTACAGAAAAGGATCTATCTACAGAAAAGGATCTATCTACAGCGAAGAATCTATCTACAGAAAAGGATCTATCTAAAGCAAAGGATCTATCTACGGCAAAAGATCTATCTACGGCAAAGGATTTATTTATTTATTAACAGCAAAGAATCTTAGATCTATCTACAGCTAAGGATCTATCTACTGTAAAAGATCTATCTACTACAAAGGATCTATCTACAGCAAAGGATCTATCTACAGTAAAGGATCTATCTACTGCAAAGGGTCTGTCTACATCAAAGGATCTATCTACAACAAAGAATCTATCTACAGCAAAGAATCTATGTTCAGCAGATAATCTATCTACAGCAAATGATCTATCTACAGCAAAGGATCAATCTACAGACAATGATCTATCTAAAGTAACGGGACTATATACAGCAATTGATCCATCTACAGTTAAGGATCTATCAACAGCTAAGGATCAATCTATAACAAAAGATCTATTTACAACAAAAGTTCTATCTACAGCAAAGGATCTATCTACATCAAAGGATCTATTTAAAGGAAAGGATCTATCTACAGCAAAGGATCTATTTACAGTAAAGGAGCTATCTACAGAAAATGATCTATCAACAATAAGGGATCTATCTGCAGCAGAGGATCTATCTACACCAAGGAGCTATTTACAGCAAAAGATCTATCAACAATGAGGGATCTATCTGCAGCAAAGGATCTATCTACAGCAAAGGATCTATCTTCGGCAAAGGATATTTATACAGCAAAAGATCTATCAACAATGAGGGATCTATCTGCATCAAAGGATCTATCTACAGCAAAGTATCTATCTTCAGCAAAGGATCTTTATACAGCATAGGATCTATGTACAGTAAAGGATCTATCTACTGCATAGGATACATCTACTGCAAAGAATCTATCTAGAGAAAAGAATCTATCTTCAGCAAAGAATCTATCTACAGAAACGGATCTATCTACAACGAAGGATCTATCTACAGCAAAGGATCAATTTACAGCAGATGATCTATCTTCAGCAAAGGTTCTTTCTACAGCATAAGATCTATCTACAGCAAAGGATCTATCTACAATAAGTGATCTATCTACATCAAAGGATCTATCTACAGCAAAAGATCTATTTACAGCAAATGGTCAATCTACAGCAAAGGATATATCTACAGTAATCGAACTCTATACAGCCAAACATCCATTTACAACAAAGGATCTATCTACATCAAAGGATCTATCTACAGCAAAGGATCAATTTATAGCGGAGAATCTTTCTACAGCAAAGGAACTACTACAGCAAAAGATCTATCTACAGCAAATGATCTATCTACAGCAAAGGATCTATCTACAGCAAAAGACCTTTCTACAGTAAGGGATCAATTTACAGCGAAGGATCAATCTACAGCAAATGATCTATCTACAGCAAAGGATCTGTCTACAGCATAGGATGTATATACAGCAATGGATCTACCTACAGTAAGGAATCTTTTTGCAGCGGATAAATCTACAGCAAAGGATATATCTACAGTAAAGGAATTTTATACAGCCAAAGGATCCATTTACACCAAAGGATCTATCTACAGCAAAGGATCTATCTACAGCAAAGGATCTATCTACAGCAAAGGATCTATTTATAGCGGAGAATCTTTCTACAGCAAAAGAACTACTACAGCAAAAGATCTATCTACAGCAGAGGATCTATCTACAGCAAAGGATCTATCTACAGCAAAGGACCTATCTACAGTGAGGGACCTATTTAAAGCGAAGGATCAATCTACAGCAAATGATCTAACTACAGCAAAGGATATTTCTACAGCATAGGATCTATCTACAGCAATGGATCTATCTACAGTAAGGGATCTTTTTTGCAGCAAAGGATCAACCTACAGCAATGGATCTATTTTCAGCGAAGGATCGATCTACAGCTGAGGATCTATCTACTGCAAAGGATCTATCTACAGCAAAGGATCTATCTTAAGCAAAGGATCTATCTAGAGCAAAGGATCTATCTAAAGCCAATGATCTATCTACAAAAAAGGATCTATTTACAACAGCAGAACTTTATCCAGCATAGGATCTGTCTACAGCGAAGGATCTATCTACAGCAAAGTGATCTATTTTCAGTAAGGGATCTATCTACAGAAAAGAATCTGTCTACAACAAATATCTTTCTACAGCGCAGAATCTGTCAACAGCAAAGGATCAATCTATAGCAAAAGATCTATTTACAACAAAAGTTCCATCTACAGCAAAGAATCTATCTACAGCAAAGGATCTATCAACAATAAGGGATCTATCTGCAGCAAATGATCTATCTACAGTAAGGGATCTATCTACAGCAAAGAATCTATCAACACCAAAGGATCTTTCTACAGCAAAAGATCTGTCAACAGCAAAGGATCTATCTACAGCAAAGGATCTATTCACAGCAGAAGATCTTTCTACAGCAGAGGATCTTTCTATAGAAAAGGATCTATCTACAGCAAAGAATCTATTTACAGTATGGGATCTATCAACAGCAAAGGTTTTATCTACAGTAAAGGATCTATCTACAGAAAATGATCTATCTACAGAAAAGGATCTATCTACAGCGAAGGATCTATCTACAACAAAGGATCTATCTACAGTAAAGGAGCTATCTACAGAAAATGATCTATCAACAATAAGGGATCTATCTGCAGCAAAGGATCTATCTACACCAAGGAGCTATTTACAGCAAAAGATCTATCAACAATGAGGGATCTATCTGCAGCAAAGGATCTATCTACAGCAAAGGATCTATCTTCGGCAAAGGATATTTATACAGCAAAAGATCTATCAACAATGAGGGATCTATCTGCATCAAAGGATCTATCTACAGCAAAGTATCTATCTTCAGCAAAGGATCTTTATACAGCATAGGATCTATGTACAGTAAAGGATCTATCTACTGCATAGGATACATCTACTGCAAAGAATCTATCTAGAGAAAAGAATCTATCTTCAGCAAAGAATCTATCTACAGAAACGGATCTATCTACAACGAAGGATCTATCTACAGCAAAGGATCAATTTACAGCAGATGATCTATCTTCAGCAAAGGTTCTTTCTACAGCATAAGATCTATCTACAGCAAAGGATCTATCTACAATAAGTGATCTATCTACATCAAAGGATCTATCTACAGCAAAAGATCTATTTACAGCAAATGGTCAATCTACAGCAAAGGATATATCTACAGTAATCGAACTCTATACAGCCAAACATCCATTTACAACAAAGGATCTATCTACATCAATGGATCTATCTACAGCAAAGGATCAACTTATAGCGGAGAATCTTTCTACAGCAAAGGAACTACTACAGCAAAAGATCTATCTACAGCAAATGATCTATCTACAGCAAAGGATCTATCTACAGCAAAGGACCTTTCTACAGTAAGGGATCTATTTACAGCGAAGGATCAATCTACAGCAAATGATCTATCTACAGCAAAGGATCTGTCTACAGCATAGGATGTATATACAGCAATGGATCTACCTACAGTAAGGAATCTTTTTGCAGCGGATAAATCTACAGCAAAGGATATATCTACAGTAAAGGAATTTTATACAGCCAAAGGATCCATTTACACCAAAGGATCTATCTACAGCAAAGGATCTATCTACAGCAAAGGATCTATTTATAGCGGAGAATCTTTCTACAGCAAAAGAACTACTACAGCAAAAGATCTATCTACAGCAGAGGATCTATCTACAGCAAAGGATCTATCTACAGCAAAGGACCTATCTACAGTGAGGGACCTATTTACAGCGAAGGATCAATCTACAGCAAATGATCTAACTACAGCAAAGGATATTTCTACAGCATAGGATCTATCTACAGCAATGGATCTATCTACAGAGAGGGATCTTTTTTGCAGCAAAGGATCAATCTACAGCAATGGATCTATTTTCAGCGAAGGATCGATCTACAGCTGAGGATCTATCTACAGCAAAGTATCTATCTACAGCAAAGGATCTATCTACTGCAAAGGATCTATCTACAGCAAAGGATCTATCTACAGCAAAGGATCTATCTTAAGCAAAGGATCTATCTAGAGCAAAGGATCTATCTAAAGCCAATGATCTATCTACAAAAAAGGATCTATTTACAACAGCAGAACTTTATACAGCATAGGATCTGTCTACAGCGAAGGATCTATCTACAGCAAAGTGATCTATTTTCAGTAAGGGATCTGTCTACAGAAAAGAATCTGTCTACAACAAATATCTTTCTACAGCGCAGAATCTGTCAACAGCAAAGGATCAATCTATAGCAAAATATCTATTTACAACAAAAGTTCCATCTACAGCAAAGAATCTATCTACAGCAAAGGATCTATCAACAATAAGGGATCTATCTGCAGCAAATGATCTATCTACAGTAAGGGATCTATCTACAGCAAAGAATCTATCAACACCAAAGGATCTTTCTACAACAAAAGATCTGTCAACAGCAAAGGATCTATCTACAGCAAAGGATCTATTCACAACAGAAGATCTTTCTACAGCAGAGGATCTTTCTATAGAAAAGGATCTATCTACAGCAAAGAATCTATTTACAGTATGGGATCTATCAACAGCAAAGGTTTTATCTACAGTAAAGGATCTATCTACAGAAAAGGATCTATCTACAGAAAAGGATCTATCTACAGCGAAGGATCTATCTACAACAAAGGATCTATCTACAGCAAATGATCTATCTACGGCAAGGGATCTATCTACGGCACAGGATTTATTTATTTATTTACAGCAAAGGATCTATCTACAGAAAAGATCTATCTACAGAAAAGGATCTATCTACAGCGAAGGATCTATCTACAGCAAATGATCTATCTATTCTATCTACAACAAAGAATCTATGTACAGCAAAGAATATATCAGCAGTAAAGAATCTATCTACAGCATAAGATCTATCTACAGCAAAGGATCTATCTACAGCAGAGGATCTATCTACAGCAAAGGATCTAGCTACAGTAAAGGATCTATCTACAGCAAACGATTTATCTACAGCAAAGGATCTATCTACAGATAAGGATCTATCCACAGCAAAGGATCTATCCACAGCAAAGGATCTATCTACAGTAAAGGATCTATCTACTGAAAGGGATCTATCTACAGCAAAGGATCTATCTACAGCAAAGAAACTATCTACAGTAAAGGATCTATCTACATACTATGATCAATCCACAGCAAGGGATCTATCTACAGCAAAGGATCTATTTACAGTAAAGGAGCTATCTACAGCAAAAGATCTATCAACAATGAGGGATCTATCTGCAGCAAAGGATCTATCTACAGCAACGGATCTATCCTCAGCAAAGGATCTTTATACAGCATAGGATCTATGTAAAGTAATGGATCTATCTACTGCATAGGATACATCTGCTGCAGAGAATCTATCTACAGCAAAGACACTATCTTCAGCAAAGAATCTATCTACAGCAAAGGATCTATCTACAGCAAAGGATCTATCTACAGCAAAGGATCTATCTACAGTCAAATATTTATCTACTGCAAATGATCTCTCTACAGCATAGGATCAATCTAGAGTTAAAGATCTATCTTAAGCAAAGAATCTATCAACAGCAAAGGATCTATCTAAAGCCAATGATCTATCTACAACAAAAAATCTATTTACAACAGCAGAACTTTATACAGCAAAGGATCTATCTACAGCGAAGGATCTATCTACAGCAAAGTGATCTATCTTCAGTAAGGTATCTATCTACAGCAAAGATTCTGTCTTCACCAAAGGATCTTTCTACAACGCAGGATCTGTCAACAGCAAAGGATCAATCTACAGCAAAGTATCTATCTACAGCAAAGGAACTATCTACTGCAAAGGATCTATCTACAGCAAAGGATCTGTTTACAGTCAAGGATTTATCTACTGCAAAGGATCTCTCTACAGCAAAGTATCAATCTACATTTAAGGATCTATCTTAAGCAAAGGATCTATCTAAAGCCAATGATCTATCTACAAAAAAGGATCTATTTACAACAGCAGAACTTTATACAGCATAGGATCTGTCTACAGCAAAGGATCTATCTACAGCAAAGTGATCTATTTTCAGTAAGGGATCTATCTACAGAAAAGAATCTGTCTACACCAAAAGATCTTTCTACAGCGCAGGATCTGTCAACAGCAGAGAATCTATCTACAGCAATGGATCCATCAACAATAAGGGATCTATCTGCAGCAAAGGATCTATCTACAGCAAAGGATCTATCTTCAGCAAAAGATATATCTACAGCAAAGTGATCTATCTACAGTAAGGGATCTATCTACAGCAAATGATCTATCTACAGCAAAAAGATCTATCTACAGTAAGGGATCTATCTACAGCAAAGAATCTATCTACACCAAAGGATCTATCTACACCAAAGGATCTTTCTACAGTGAAAGATCTGTCAACAGCAAAGGATCTATCTACAGCAATGGATATATTTACAGCAGGAGATCTTTCTACAGCAGAGGATTTTTCAACAGCAAAGGATCTATCTACAGCAAAGGATCTATTTTCAGTATGGGATCTAGCTACAGTAACGGTTTTATCTACAATAAAAGATCTATCTACAGAATAGGATCTATCTACAGTAAGGGACCTATTTACAGCGAAGGATCAATCTACAGCAAATGATCTAATTACAGCAAAGGATATTTCTACAGCATAGGATCTATCTACAGCAATGGATCTATCTATAGTAAGGGATCTTTTTGCAGCAAAGGATCAATCTACAGCAAAGGATCTATTTTCAGCGAAGGATCGATCTACAGCTAAGGATCGATCTACAGCTAAGGATCTATCTACAGCAAAGTATCTATCTACAGCAAAGGATCTATCTACTGCAAAGGATCTATCTACAGCAAAGGATCTATCTTAAGCAAAGGATCTATCTACAGCAAAGGATCTATCTAAAGCCAATGATCTATCTACAAAAAAGGATCTATTTACAACAGCAGAACTTTATACAGCATAGGATCTGTCTACAGCAAAGAATCTATCTACAGCAAAGTGATCTATTTTCAGTAAGGGATCTATCTACAGAAAAGAATCTGTCTACACCAAAAGATCTTTCTACAGCGCAGGATCTGTCAACAGCAAAGGATCAATCTATAGCAAAAGATCTATTTACAACGAAAGTCCTATCTACAGCAAAGATTCTATCTACAGCAAAGGATCTATCAACAATAAGGGATCTATCTGCAGCAAAGGATCTTTCTACAGCAAAGGATCTATCTTCAGCAAAAGATCTATCTACAGCAAAGTGATCTATCTACAGTAAGGGATCTATCTACAGCAAATGATATATCTACAGCAAAGTGTTCTATCTACAGTAAGGGATCTATCTACAGCAAAGAATCTATCTACACCAAAGGATCTATCTACAGAAAAGGATCTATCTACAGAAAAGGATCTATCTACAGCGAAGAATCTATCTACAGAAAAGGATCTATCTAAAGCAAAGGATCTATCTACGGCAAAAGATCTATCTACGGCAAAGGATTTATTTATTTATTAACAGCAAAGAATCTTAGATCTATCTACAGCTAAGGATCTATCTACTGTAAAAGATCTATCTACTACAAAGGATCTATCTACAGCAAAGGATCTATCTACAGTAAAGGATCTATCTACTGCAAAGGGTCTGTCTACATCAAAGGATCTATCTACAACAAAGAATCTATCTACAGCAAAGAATCTATGTTCAGCAGATAATCTATCTACAGCAAATGATCTATCTACAGCAAAGGATCAATCTACAGACAATGATCTATCTAAAGTAACGGGACTATATACAGCAATTGATCCATCTACAGTTAAGGATCTATCAACAGCTAAGGATCAATCTATAACAAAAGATCTATTTACAACAAAAGTTCTATCTACAGCAAAGGATCTATCTACATCAAAGGATCTATTTAAAGGAAAGGATCTATCTACAGCAAAGGATCTATTTACAGTAAAGGAGCTATCTACAGAAAATGATCTATCAACAATAAGGGATCTATCTGCAGCAGAGGATCTATCTACACCAAGGAGCTATTTACAGCAAAAGATCTATCAACAATGAGGGATCTATCTACAGCAAAGGATCTATCTTCGGCAAAGGATATTTATACAGCAAAAGATCTATCAACAATGAGGGATCTATCTGCATCAAAGGATCTATCTACAGCAAAGTATCTATCTTCAGCAAAGGATCTTTATACAGCATAGGATCTATGTACAGTAAAGGATCTATCTACTGCATAGGATACATCTACTGCAAAGAATCTATCTAGAGAAAAGAATCTATCTTCAGCAAAGAATCTATCTACAGAAACGGATCTATCTACAACGAAGGATCTATCTACAGCAAAGGATCAATTTACAGCAGATGATCTATCTTCAGCAAAGGTTCTTTCTACAGCATAAGATCTATCTACAGCAAAGGATCTATCTACAATAAGTGATCTATCTACATCAAAGGATCTATCTACAGCAAAAGATCTATTTACAGCAAATGGTCAATCTACAACAAAGGATATATCTACAGTAATCGAACTCTATACAGCCAAACATCCATTTACAACAAAGGATCTATCTACATCAAAGGATCTATCTACAGCAAAGGATCAATTTATAGCGGAGAATCTTTCTACAGCAAAGGAACTACTACAGCAAAAGATCTATCTACAGCAAATGATCTATCTACAGCAAAGGATCTATCTACAGCAAAGGACCTTTCTACAGTAAGGGATCTATTTACAGCGAAGGATCAATCTACAGCAAATGATCTATCTACAGCAAAGGATCTGTCTACAGCATAGGATGTATATACAGCAATGGATCTACCTACAGTAAGGAATCTTTTTGCAGCGGATAAATCTACAGCAAAGGATATATCTACAGTAAAGGAATTTTATACAGCCAAAGGATCCATTTACACCAAAGGATCTATCTACAGCAAAGGATCTATCTACAGCAAAGGATCTATCTACAGCAAAGGATCTATTTATAGCGGAGAATCTTTCTACAGCAAAAGAACTACTACAGCAAAAGATCTATCTACAGCAGAGGATCTATCTACAGCAAAGGATCTATCTACAGCAAAGGACCTATCTACAGTGAGGGACCTATTTACAGCGAAGGATCAATCTACAGCAAATGATCTAACTACAGCAAAGGATATTTCTACAGCATAGGATCTATCTACAGCAATGGATCTATCTACAGTAAGGGATCTTTTTTGCAGCAAAGGATCAATCTACAGCAATGGATCTATTTTCAGCGAAGGATCGATCTACAGCTGAGGATCTATCTACTGCAAAGGATCTATCTACAGCAAAGGATCTATCTTAAGCAAAGGATCTATCTAGAGCAAAGGATCTATCTAAAGCCAATGATCTATCTACAAAAAAGGATCTATTTACAACAGCAGAACTTTATACAGCATAGGATCTGTCTACAGCGAAGGATCTATCTACAGCAAAGTGATCTATTTTCAGTAAGGGATCTATCTACAGAAAAGAATCTGTCTACAACAAATATCTTTCTACAGCGCAGAATCTGTCAACAGCAAAGGATCAATCTATAGCAAAAGATCTATTTACAACAAAAGTTCCATCTACAGCAAAGAATCTATCTACAGCAAAGGATCTATCAACAATAAGGGATCTATCTGCAGCAAATGATCTATCTACAGTAAGGGATCTATCTACAGCAAAGAATCTATCAACACCAAAGGATCTTTCTACAGCAAAAGATCTGTCAACAGCAAAGGATCTATCTACAGCAAAGGATCTATTCACAGCAGAAGATCTTTCTACAGCAGAGGATCTTTCTATAGAAAAGGATCTATCTACAGCAAAGAATCTATTTACAGTATGGGATCTATCAACAGCAAAGGTTTTATCTACAGTAAAGGATCTATCTACAGAAAATGATCTATCTACAGAAAAGGATCTATCTACAGCGAAGGATCTATCTACAACAAAGGATCTATCTACAGTAAAGGAGCTATCTACAGAAAATGATCTATCAACAATAAGGGATCTATCTGCAGCAAAGGATCTATCTACACCAAGGAGCTATTTACAGCAAAAGATCTATCAACAATGAGGGATCTATCTGCAGCAAAGGATCTATCTACAGCAAAGGATCTATCTTCGGCAAAGGATATTTATACAGCAAAAGATCTATCAACAATGAGGGATCTATCTGCATCAAAGGATCTATCTACAGCAAAGTATCTATCTTCAGCAAAGGATCTTTATACAGCATAGGATCTATGTACAGTAAAGGATCTATCTACTGCATAGGATACATCTACTGCAAAGAATCTATCTAGAGAAAAGAATCTATCTTCAGCAAAGAATCTATCTACAGAAACGGATCTATCTACAACGAAGGATCTATCTACAGCAAAGGATCAATTTACAGCAGATGATCTATCTTCAGCAAAGGTTCTTTCTACAGCATAAGATCTATCTACAGCAAAGGATCTATCTACAATAAGTGATCTATCTACATCAAAGGATCTATCTACAGCAAAAGATCTATTTACAGCAAATGGTCAATCTACAGCGAAGGATATATCTACAGTAATCGAACTCTATACAGCCAAACATCCATTTACAACAAAGGATCTATCTACATCAAAGGATCTATCTACAGCAAAGGATCAACTTATAGCGGAGAATCTTTCTACAGCAAAGGAACTACTACAGCAAAAGATCTATCTACAGCAAATGATCTATCTACAGCAAAGGATCTATCTACAGCAAAGGACCTTTCTACAGTAAGGGATCTATTTACAGCGAAGGATCAATCTACAGCAAATGATCTATCTACAGCAAAGGATCTGTCTACAGCATAGGATGTATATACAGCAATGGATCTACCTACAGTAAGGAATCTTTTTGCAGCGGATAAATCTACAGCAAAGGATATATCTACAGTAAAGGAATTTTATACAGCCAAAGGATCCATTTACACCAAAGGATCTATCTACAGCAAAGGATCTATCTACAGCAAAGGATCTATTTATAGCGGAGAATCTTTCTACAGCAAAAGAACTACTACAGCAAAAGATCTATCTACAGCAGAGGATCTATCTACAGCAAAGGATCTATCTACAGCAAAGGACCTATCTACAGTGAGGGACCTATTTACAGCGAAGGATCAATCTACAGCAAATGATCTAACTACAGCAAAGGATATTTCTACAGCATAGGATCTATCTACAGCAATGGATCTATTTTCAGCGAAGGATCGATCTACAGCTGAGGATCTATCTACATCAAAGTATCTATCTACAGCAAAGGATCTATCTACTGCAAAGGATCTATCTACAGCAAAGGATCTATCTACAGCAAAGGATCTATCTTAAGCAAAGGATCTATCTAGAGCAAAGGATCTATCTAAAGCCAATGATCTATCTACAAAAAAGGATCTATTTACAACAGCAGAACTTTATACAGCATAGGATCTGTCTACAGCGAAGGATCTATCTACAGCAAAGTGATCTATTTTCAGTAAGGGATCTATCTACAGAAAAGAATCTGTCTACAACAAATATCTTTCTACAGCGCAGAATCTGACAACAGCAAAGGATCAATCTATAGCAAAAGATCTATTTACAACAAAAGTTCCATCTACAGCAAAGAATCTATCTACAGCAAAGGATCTATCAACAATAAGGGATCTATCTGCAGCAAATGATCTATCTACAGTAAGGGATCTATCTACAGCAAAGAATCTATCAACACCAAAGGATCTTTCTACAGCAAAAGATCTGTCAACAGCAAAGGATCTATCTACAGCAAAGGATCTATTCACAGCAGAAGATCTTTCCACAGCAGAGGATCTTTCTATAGAAAAGGATCTATCTACAGCAAAGAATCTATTTACAGTATGGGATCTATCAACAGCAAAGGTTTTATCTACAGTAAAGGATCTATCTACAGAAAAGGATCTATCTACAGAAAAGGATCTATCTACAGCGAAGGATCTATCTACAACAAAGGATCTATCTACAGCAAATGATCTATCTACGGCAAGGGATCTATCTACGGCACAGGATTTATTTACTTATTTACAGCAAAGGATCTATCTACAGAAAAAGATCTATCTACAGAAAAGGATCTATCTACAGCGAAGGATCTATCTACAGCAAATGATCTATCTATTCTATCTACAACAAAGAATCTATGTACAGCAAAGAATATATCAGCAGTAAAGAATCTATCTACAGCATAAGATCTATCTACAGCAAAGGATCTATCTACAGCAGAGGATCTATCTACAGCAAAGGATCTATCTACAGTAAAGGATCTATCTACAGCAAACGATTTATCTACAGCAAAGGATCTATCTACAGATAAGGATCTATCCACAGCAAAGGATCTATCCACAGCAAAGGATCTATCTACAGTAAAGGATCTATCTACTGAAAGGGATCTATCTACAGCGAAGGATCTATCTACAGCAAAGGACCTATCTACAGTAAAGGATCTATCTACATACTATGATCAATCCACAGCAAGGGATCTATCTACAGCAAAGGATCTATTTACAGTAAAGGAGCTATCTACAGCAAAAGATCTATCAACAATGAGGGATCTATCTGCAGCAAAGGATCTATCTACAGCAACGGATCTATCCTCAGCAAAGGATCTTTATACAGCATAGGATCTATGTAAAGTAATGGATCTATCTACTGCATAGGATACATCTGCTGCAGAGAATCTATCTACAGCAAAGACACTATCTTCAGCAAAGAATCTATCTACAGCAAAGGATCTATCTACAGCAAAGGATCTATCTACAGCAAAGGATCTATCTACAGCAAAGGATCTATCTACAGTCAAATATTTATCTAATGCAAATGATCTCTCTACAGCATAGGATCAATCTAAAGTTAAAGATCTATCTTAAGCAAAGAATCTATCAACAGCAAAGGATCTATCTAAAGCCAATGATCTATCTACAACAAAAAATCTATTTACAACAGCAGAACTTTATACAGCAAAGGATCTATCTACAGCGAAGGATCTATCTACAGCAAAGTGATCTATCTTCAGTAAGGTATCTATCTACAGCAAAGATTCTGTCTTCACCAAAGGATCTTTCTACAACGCAGGATCTGTCAACAGCAAAGGATCAATCTACAGCAAAGTATCTATCTACAGCAAAGGATCTATCTACTGCAAAGGATCTATCTACAGCAAAGGATCTGTTTACAGTCAAGGATTTATCTACTGCAAAGGATCTCTCTACAGCAAAGTATCAATCTACATTTAAGGATCTATCTTAAGCCAAGGATCTATCTAAAGCCAATGATCTATCTACAAAAAAGGATCTATTTACAACAGCAGAACTTTATACAACATAGGATCTGTCTACAGCAAAGGATCTATCTACAGCAAAGTGATCTATTTTCAGTAAGGGATCTATCTACAGAAAAGAATCTGTCTACACCAAAAGATCTTTCTACAGCGCAGGATCTGTCAACAGCAAAGGATCTATCTATAGCAAAAGATCTATTTACAACGAAAGTTCTATCTACAGCAAAGAATCTATCTACAGCAATGGATCTATCAACAATAAGGGATCTATCTGCAGCAAAGGATCTATCTACAGCAAAGGATCTATCTTCAGCAAAAGATATATCTACAGCAAAGTGATCTATCTACAGTAAGGGATCTATCTACAGCAAATGATCTATCTACAGCAAAAAGATCTATCTACAGTAAGGGATCTATCTACAGCAAAGAATCTATCTACACCAAAGGATCTTTCTACAGTGAAAGATCTGTCAACAGCAAAGGATCTATCTACAGCAATGGATATATTTACAGCAGGAGATCTTTCTACAGCAGAGGATTTTTCAACAGCAAAGGATCTATCTACAGCAAAGGATCTATTTTCAGTATGGGATCTAGCTACAGTAACGGTTTTATCTACAATAAAAGATCTATCTACAGAAAAGGATCTATCTACTGTAAGGGACCTATTTACAGCGAAGGATCAATCTACAGCAAATGATCTAATTACAGCAAAGGATATTTCTACAGCATAGGATCTATCTACAGCAATGGATCTATCTATAGTAAGGGATCTTTTTGCAGCAAAGGATCAATCTACAGCAAAGGATCTATTTTCAGCGAAGGATCGATCTACAGCTAAGGATCTATCTACAGCAAAGTATCTATCTACAGCAAAGGATCTATCTACTGCAAAGGATCTATCTACAGCAAAGGATCTATCTTAAGCAAAGGATCTATCTACAGCAAAGGATCTATCTAAAGCCAATGATCTATCTACAAAAAAGGATCTATTTACAACAGCAGAACTTTATACAGCATAGGATCTGTCAGCAGCAAAGGATCTATCTACAGCAAAGTGATCTATTTTCAGTAAGGGATCTATCTACAGAAAAGAATCTGTCTTCACCAAAAGATCTTTCTACAGCGCAGAATCTCTCAACAGCAAGGGATCAATCTATAGCAAAAGATCTATTTACAACAAAAGTTCCATCTACAGCAAAGAATCTATCTACAGCAAAGGATCTATCAACAATAAGGGATCTATCTGCAGCAAAGGATCTATCTACAGCAAAGGATCTATCTTCAGCAAAGGATCTATCTTCAGCAAAGGATCTACCTACAGCAAAGTGATCTATCTACAGTAAATGATCTATCTACAGCAAATGATCTATCTACAGCAAAGTGTTCTATCTACAGTAAGGGATCTATCTACAGCAAAGAATCTATCTACACCAAAGGATCTTTCTACAGTGAAAGATCTGTCAACAGCAAAGGATCTATCTCTATCTACAGCAATGGATCTATTTACAGCAGGAGATCTTTCTACAGCAGAGGATTTTTCAACAGCAAAGGATCTATCTACAGCAAAGGATCTATTTTCAGTATGGGATCTATCTACAGCAACGGTTTTATCTACAATAAAAGATCTATCTACAGAAAAGGATCTATCTACTGAAAAGGATCTATCTACAGCGAAGAATCTATCTACAGAAAAGGATCTATCTACAGCAAAGGATCTATCTACGGCAAAAGATCTATCTACGGCAAAGGATTTATTTATTTATTAACAGCAAAGGATCTTAGATCAATCTACAGCTAAGGATCTATCTACAGTGAAAGATCTATCTACTACAAAGGATCTATCTACAGCAAAGGATCTATCTACAACAAATAATCTATGTACAGCTAGGAATCTATCTACAGCAAAGGATCTATCTACAGTAAAGGATCTATCTACTGCAAAGGATCTGTCAACAACAAAGGATCTATCTACAGCAAAGGATCTATTCACAGCAGAAGATCTTTCTACAGCAGAGGATCTTTCTACAGCAAAGGATCTATCTACAGCAAAGAATCTATTTACAGTATGGGATCTATCAACAGCAAAGGTTTTATCTACAGTAAAGGATCTATCTACAGAAAAGGATCTATCTACAGAAAAGGATTTATCTACAGCGAAGGATCTATCTACAACAAAGGATCTATCTACAGCAAATGATCTATCTACGGCAAGGGATCTATCTACGGCACAGGATTTATTTATTTATTTACAGCAAAGGATCTATCTACAGAGAAAGATCTATCTACAGAAAAGGATCTATCTACAGCGAAGGATCTATCTACAACAAAGGATCTATCTACAGCAAATGATCTATCTATTCTATCTACAACAAAGAATCTATGTACAGCAAAGAATCTATCAGCAGTAAAGAATCTATCTACAGCATAAGATCTATCTACAGCAAAGGATCTATCTACAGCAAAGGATCTATCTACAGCAAAGGATCTATATACAGTAAAGGATCTATCTACAGTAAAGGATCTATCTACATCAAAGTATCTATCTACAGCAAACGATTTATCTACAGCAAAGGATCTATCTACAGATAAGGATCTATCCACAGCAAAGGATCTATCTACAGTAAAGGATCTATCTACTGAAAAGGATCTATCTACAGCAAAGGATCTATTTACAGCAAAGGACCTATCGACAGTAAAGGATCTATCTACATACTATGATCAATCCACAGCAAGGGATCTATCTACATCAAAGGATCTATTTACAGTAAAGGAGCTATCTACAGCAAAAGATCTATCAACAATGAGGGATCTATCTGCAACAAAGGATCTATCTACAGCAACGGATCTATCCTCAGCAAAGGATCTTTATACAGCATAGGATCTATGTAAAGTAATGGATCTATCTACTGCATAGGATACAACTGCTGCAGAGAATCTATCTACAGCAAAGGATCAATCTACAGCAAAGGATCTATCTACAGTCAAAGATTTATCTACTGCAAAGGATCTCTCTACAGCATAGGATCAATCTAAAGTTAAGGATCTATCTTAAGCAAAGAATCTATCAACAGCAAAAGATCTATCTAAAGCCAATGATCTATCTAAAACAAAAAATCTATTTACAACATCAGAACTTTATACAGCATAGGATCTGTCTACAGCAAAGGATCTATCTACAGCAAAGTGATTTATTTTCAGTAAGGGATCTATCTACAGAAAAGAATCTGTCTACACCAAAAGATCTTTCTACAGCGCAGGATCTGTCAACAGCAAAGGATCTATCTATAGCAAAAGATCTATTTACAACGAAAGTTCTATCTACAGCAAAGAATCTATCTACAGCAAAGGATCTATCAACAATAAGGGATCTATCTACAGCAAAGGATCTATCTACAGCAAAAGATCTATCTTCAGCAAAAGATCTATCTACAGCAAAGTGATCTATCTACAGTAAGGGATCTATCTACAGCGAATGATCTATCTATAGCAAAGTGATCTATCTACAGTTAGGGATCTATCTACAGCAAAGAATCTATCTACACCAAAGGATCTTTCTACAGTGAAAGATCTATCAACAGCAAAGGATCTATCTACAGCAATGGATCTATTTACAGCAGGAGATCTTTCTACAGCAGAGGATCTATTTTCAGTATGGGATCTATCTACAGCAACGGTTTTATCTACAATAAAAGATCTATCTACAGAAAAGGATCTATCTACAGCGAAGAATCTATCTACAGAAAAAGATCTATCTACAGCAAAGGATCTATCTACGGCAAAAGATCCATCTACGGCAAAGGATTTATTTATTTATCAACAGCAAAGGATCTTAGATCTATCTACAGCTAAGGATCTATCTACAGTAAAAGATCTATCTACTACAAAGGATCTATCTACAGCAAAGGATCTATCTACAACAAATAATCTATGTACAGCTAGGAATCTATCTACAGCAAAGGATCTATCTACAGTAAAGGATCTATCTACTGCAAAGGGTCTGTCTACATCAAAGGATCTATCTACAACAAAGAATCTATCTACAGCAAAGAATCTATGTTCAGCAGATAATCTATCTACAGCAAATGATCTATCTACAGCAAAGGATCAATCTACAGACAATGATCTATCTAAAGTAACGGGACTATATACAGCAAATGATCCATCTACAGTTAAGGATCTATCAACAGCAAAGGATCAATCTATAACAAAAGATCTATTTACAACAAAAGTTCCATCTACAGCAAAGGATCTATCTACAGCAAAGAATCTATCAACACCAAAGGATCTTTCTACAACAAAAGATCTGTCAACAGCAAAGGATCTATCTACAGCAAAGGATCTATTCACAACAGAAGATCTTTCTACAGCAGAGGATCTTTCTATAGAAAAGGATCTATCTACAGCAAAGAATCTATTTACAGTATGGGATCTATCAACAGCAAAGGTTTTATCTACAGTAAAGGATCTATCTACAGAAAAGGATCTATCTACAGAAAAGGATCTATCTACAGCGAAGGATCTATCTACAACAAAGGATCTATCTACAGCAAATGATCTATCTACGGCAAGGGATCTATCTACGGCACAGGATTTATTTATTTATTTACAGCAAAGGATCTATCTACAGAAAAGATCTATCTACAGAAAAGGATCTATCTACAGCGAAGGATCTATCTACAGCAAATGATCTATCTATTCTATCTACAACAAAGAATCTATGTACAGCAAAGAATATATCAGCAGTAAAGAATCTATCTACAGCATAAGATCTATCTACAGCAAAGGATCTATCTACAGCAGAGGATCTATCTACAGCAAAGGATCTAGCTACAGTAAAGGATCTATCTACAGCAAACGATTTATCTACAGCAAAGGATCTATCTACAGATAAGGATCTATCCACAGCAAAGGATCTATCCACAGCAAAGGATCTATCTACAGTAAAGGATCTATCTACTGAAAGGGATCTATCTACAGCAAAGGATCTATCTACAGCAAAGAAACTATCTACAGTAAAGGATCTATCTACATACTATGATCAATCCACAGCAAGGGATCTATCTACAGCAAAGGATCTATTTACAGTAAAGGAGCTATCTACAGCAAAAGATCTATCAACAATGAGGGATCTATCTGCAGCAAAGGATCTATCTACAGCAACGGATCTATCCTCAGCAAAGGATCTTTATACAGCATAGGATCTATGTAAAGTAATGGATCTATCTACTGCATAGGATACATCTGCTGCAGAGAATCTATCTACAGCAAAGACACTATCTTCAGCAAAGAATCTATCTACAGCAAAGGATCTATCTACAGCAAAGGATCTATCTACAGCAAAGGATCTATCTACAGTCAAATATTTATCTACTGCAAATGATCTCTCTACAGCATAGGATCAATCTAGAGTTAAAGATCTATCTTAAGCAAAGAATCTATCAACAGCAAAGGATCTATCTAAAGCCAATGATCTATCTACAACAAAAAATCTATTTACAACAGCAGAACTTTATACAGCAAAGGATCTATCTACAGCGAAGGATCTATCTACAGCAAAGTGATCTATCTTCAGTAAGGTATCTATCTACAGCAAAGATTCTGTCTTCACCAAAGGATCTTTCTACAACGCAGGATCTGTCAACAGCAAAGGATCAATCTACAGCAAAGTATCTATCTACAGCAAAGGAACTATCTACTGCAAAGGATCTATCTACAGCAAAGGATCTGTTTACAGTCAAGGATTTATCTACTGCAAAGGATCTCTCTACAGCAAAGTATCAATCTACATTTAAGGATCTATCTTAAGCAAAGGATCTATCTAAAGCCAATGATCTATCTACAAAAAAGGATCTATTTACAACAGCAGAACTTTATACAGCATAGGATCTGTCTACAGCAAAGGATCTATCTACAGCAAAGTGATCTATTTTCAGTAAGGGATCTATCTACAGAAAAGAATCTGTCTACACCAAAAGATCTTTCTACAGCGCAGGATCTGTCAACAGCAGAGAATCTATCTACAGCAATGGATCCATCAACAATAAGGGATCTATCTGCAGCAAAGGATCTATCTACAGCAAAGGATCTATCTTCAGCAAAAGATATATCTACAGCAAAGTGATCTATCTACAGTAAGGGATCTATCTACAGCAAATGATCTATCTACAGCAAAAAGATCTATCTACAGTAAGGGATCTATCTACAGCAAAGAATCTATCTACACCAAAGGATCTATCTACACCAAAGGATCTTTCTACAGTGAAAGATCTGTCAACAGCAAAGGATCTATCTACAGCAATGGATATATTTACAGCAGGAGATCTTTCTACAGCAGAGGATTTTTCAACAGCAAAGG
Organism: Caprella mutica; assembly: GCA_947561585.1. Lineage (NCBI taxonomy): Eukaryota > Metazoa > Arthropoda > Malacostraca > Amphipoda > Caprellidae > Caprella > Caprella mutica. The sequence continues at coordinate 28,926 of CANNZV010000870.1, read as the reverse complement.
ATCTATCTACAGCAAAGGATCTATTTTCAGTATGGGATCTAGCTACAGTAACGGTTTTATCTACAATAAAAGATCTATCTACAGAATAGGATCTATCTACAGTAAGGGACCTATTTACAGCGAAGGATCAATCTACAGCAAATGATCTAATTACAGCAAAGGATATTTCTACAGCATAGGATCTATCTACAGCAATGGATCTATCTATAGTAAGGGATCTTTTTGCAGCAAAGGATCAATCTACAGCAAAGGATCTATTTTCAGCGAAGGATCGATCTACAGCTAAGGATCGATCTACAGCTAAGGATCTATCTACAGCAAAGTATCTATCTACAGCAAAGGATCTATCTACTGCAAAGGATCTATCTACAGCAAAGGATCTATCTTAAGCAAAGGATCTATCTACAGCAAAGGATCTATCTAAAGCCAATGATCTATCTACAAAAAAGGATCTATTTACAACAGCAGAACTTTATACAGCATAGGATCTGTCTACAGCAAAGAATCTATCTACAGCAAAGTGATCTATTTTCAGTAAGGGATCTATCTACAGAAAAGAATCTGTCTACACCAAAAGATCTTTCTACAGCGCAGGATCTGTCAACAGCAAAGGATCAATCTATAGCAAAAGATCTATTTACAACGAAAGTCCTATCTACAGCAAAGATTCTATCTACAGCAAAGGATCTATCAACAATAAGGGATCTATCTGCAGCAAAGGATCTTTCTACAGCAAAGGATCTATCTTCAGCAAAAGATCTATCTACAGCAAAGTGATCTATCTACAGTAAGGGATCTATCTACAGCAAATGATATATCTACAGCAAAGTGTTCTATCTACAGTAAGGGATCTATCTACAGCAAAGAATCTATCTACACCAAAGGATCTATCTACAGAAAAGGATCTATCTACAGAAAAGGATCTATCTACAGCGAAGAATCTATCTACAGAAAAGGATCTATCTAAAGCAAAGGATCTATCTACGGCAAAAGATCTATCTACGGCAAAGGATTTATTTATTTATTAACAGCAAAGAATCTTAGATCTATCTACAGCTAAGGATCTATCTACTGTAAAAGATCTATCTACTACAAAGGATCTATCTACAGCAAAGGATCTATCTACAGTAAAGGATCTATCTACTGCAAAGGGTCTGTCTACATCAAAGGATCTATCTACAACAAAGAATCTATCTACAGCAAAGAATCTATGTTCAGCAGATAATCTATCTACAGCAAATGATCTATCTACAGCAAAGGATCAATCTACAGACAATGATCTATCTAAAGTAACGGGACTATATACAGCAATTGATCCATCTACAGTTAAGGATCTATCAACAGCTAAGGATCAATCTATAACAAAAGATCTATTTACAACAAAAGTTCTATCTACAGCAAAGGATCTATCTACATCAAAGGATCTATTTAAAGGAAAGGATCTATCTACAGCAAAGGATCTATTTACAGTAAAGGAGCTATCTACAGAAAATGATCTATCAACAATAAGGGATCTATCTGCAGCAGAGGATCTATCTACACCAAGGAGCTATTTACAGCAAAAGATCTATCAACAATGAGGGATCTATCTACAGCAAAGGATCTATCTTCGGCAAAGGATATTTATACAGCAAAAGATCTATCAACAATGAGGGATCTATCTGCATCAAAGGATCTATCTACAGCAAAGTATCTATCTTCAGCAAAGGATCTTTATACAGCATAGGATCTATGTACAGTAAAGGATCTATCTACTGCATAGGATACATCTACTGCAAAGAATCTATCTAGAGAAAAGAATCTATCTTCAGCAAAGAATCTATCTACAGAAACGGATCTATCTACAACGAAGGATCTATCTACAGCAAAGGATCAATTTACAGCAGATGATCTATCTTCAGCAAAGGTTCTTTCTACAGCATAAGATCTATCTACAGCAAAGGATCTATCTACAATAAGTGATCTATCTACATCAAAGGATCTATCTACAGCAAAAGATCTATTTACAGCAAATGGTCAATCTACAACAAAGGATATATCTACAGTAATCGAACTCTATACAGCCAAACATCCATTTACAACAAAGGATCTATCTACATCAAAGGATCTATCTACAGCAAAGGATCAATTTATAGCGGAGAATCTTTCTACAGCAAAGGAACTACTACAGCAAAAGATCTATCTACAGCAAATGATCTATCTACAGCAAAGGATCTATCTACAGCAAAGGACCTTTCTACAGTAAGGGATCTATTTACAGCGAAGGATCAATCTACAGCAAATGATCTATCTACAGCAAAGGATCTGTCTACAGCATAGGATGTATATACAGCAATGGATCTACCTACAGTAAGGAATCTTTTTGCAGCGGATAAATCTACAGCAAAGGATATATCTACAGTAAAGGAATTTTATACAGCCAAAGGATCCATTTACACCAAAGGATCTATCTACAGCAAAGGATCTATCTACAGCAAAGGATCTATCTACAGCAAAGGATCTATTTATAGCGGAGAATCTTTCTACAGCAAAAGAACTACTACAGCAAAAGATCTATCTACAGCAGAGGATCTATCTACAGCAAAGGATCTATCTACAGCAAAGGACCTATCTACAGTGAGGGACCTATTTACAGCGAAGGATCAATCTACAGCAAATGATCTAACTACAGCAAAGGATATTTCTACAGCATAGGATCTATCTACAGCAATGGATCTATCTACAGTAAGGGATCTTTTTTGCAGCAAAGGATCAATCTACAGCAATGGATCTATTTTCAGCGAAGGATCGATCTACAGCTGAGGATCTATCTACTGCAAAGGATCTATCTACAGCAAAGGATCTATCTTAAGCAAAGGATCTATCTAGAGCAAAGGATCTATCTAAAGCCAATGATCTATCTACAAAAAAGGATCTATTTACAACAGCAGAACTTTATACAGCATAGGATCTGTCTACAGCGAAGGATCTATCTACAGCAAAGTGATCTATTTTCAGTAAGGGATCTATCTACAGAAAAGAATCTGTCTACAACAAATATCTTTCTACAGCGCAGAATCTGTCAACAGCAAAGGATCAATCTATAGCAAAAGATCTATTTACAACAAAAGTTCCATCTACAGCAAAGAATCTATCTACAGCAAAGGATCTATCAACAATAAGGGATCTATCTGCAGCAAATGATCTATCTACAGTAAGGGATCTATCTACAGCAAAGAATCTATCAACACCAAAGGATCTTTCTACAGCAAAAGATCTGTCAACAGCAAAGGATCTATCTACAGCAAAGGATCTATTCACAGCAGAAGATCTTTCTACAGCAGAGGATCTTTCTATAGAAAAGGATCTATCTACAGCAAAGAATCTATTTACAGTATGGGATCTATCAACAGCAAAGGTTTTATCTACAGTAAAGGATCTATCTACAGAAAATGATCTATCTACAGAAAAGGATCTATCTACAGCGAAGGATCTATCTACAACAAAGGATCTATCTACAGTAAAGGAGCTATCTACAGAAAATGATCTATCAACAATAAGGGATCTATCTGCAGCAAAGGATCTATCTACACCAAGGAGCTATTTACAGCAAAAGATCTATCAACAATGAGGGATCTATCTGCAGCAAAGGATCTATCTACAGCAAAGGATCTATCTTCGGCAAAGGATATTTATACAGCAAAAGATCTATCAACAATGAGGGATCTATCTGCATCAAAGGATCTATCTACAGCAAAGTATCTATCTTCAGCAAAGGATCTTTATACAGCATAGGATCTATGTACAGTAAAGGATCTATCTACTGCATAGGATACATCTACTGCAAAGAATCTATCTAGAGAAAAGAATCTATCTTCAGCAAAGAATCTATCTACAGAAACGGATCTATCTACAACGAAGGATCTATCTACAGCAAAGGATCAATTTACAGCAGATGATCTATCTTCAGCAAAGGTTCTTTCTACAGCATAAGATCTATCTACAGCAAAGGATCTATCTACAATAAGTGATCTATCTACATCAAAGGATCTATCTACAGCAAAAGATCTATTTACAGCAAATGGTCAATCTACAGCGAAGGATATATCTACAGTAATCGAACTCTATACAGCCAAACATCCATTTACAACAAAGGATCTATCTACATCAAAGGATCTATCTACAGCAAAGGATCAACTTATAGCGGAGAATCTTTCTACAGCAAAGGAACTACTACAGCAAAAGATCTATCTACAGCAAATGATCTATCTACAGCAAAGGATCTATCTACAGCAAAGGACCTTTCTACAGTAAGGGATCTATTTACAGCGAAGGATCAATCTACAGCAAATGATCTATCTACAGCAAAGGATCTGTCTACAGCATAGGATGTATATACAGCAATGGATCTACCTACAGTAAGGAATCTTTTTGCAGCGGATAAATCTACAGCAAAGGATATATCTACAGTAAAGGAATTTTATACAGCCAAAGGATCCATTTACACCAAAGGATCTATCTACAGCAAAGGATCTATCTACAGCAAAGGATCTATTTATAGCGGAGAATCTTTCTACAGCAAAAGAACTACTACAGCAAAAGATCTATCTACAGCAGAGGATCTATCTACAGCAAAGGATCTATCTACAGCAAAGGACCTATCTACAGTGAGGGACCTATTTACAGCGAAGGATCAATCTACAGCAAATGATCTAACTACAGCAAAGGATATTTCTACAGCATAGGATCTATCTACAGCAATGGATCTATCTACAGAGAGGGATCTTTTTTGCAGCAAAGGATCAATCTACAGCAATGGATCTATTTTCAGCGAAGGATCGATCTACAGCTGAGGATCTATCTACATCAAAGTATCTATCTACAGCAAAGGATCTATCTACTGCAAAGGATCTATCTACAGCAAAGGATCTATCTACAGCAAAGGATCTATCTTAAGCAAAGGATCTATCTAGAGCAAAGGATCTATCTAAAGCCAATGATCTATCTACAAAAAAGGATCTATTTACAACAGCAGAACTTTATACAGCATAGGATCTGTCTACAGCGAAGGATCTATCTACAGCAAAGTGATCTATTTTCAGTAAGGGATCTATCTACAGAAAAGAATCTGTCTACAACAAATATCTTTCTACAGCGCAGAATCTGACAACAGCAAAGGATCAATCTATAGCAAAAGATCTATTTACAACAAAAGTTCCATCTACAGCAAAGAATCTATCTACAGCAAAGGATCTATCAACAATAAGGGATCTATCTGCAGCAAATGATCTATCTACAGTAAGGGATCTATCTACAGCAAAGAATCTATCAACACCAAAGGATCTTTCTACAGCAAAAGATCTGTCAACAGCAAAGGATCTATCTACAGCAAAGGATCTATTCACAGCAGAAGATCTTTCCACAGCAGAGGATCTTTCTATAGAAAAGGATCTATCTACAGCAAAGAATCTATTTACAGTATGGGATCTATCAACAGCAAAGGTTTTATCTACAGTAAAGGATCTATCTACAGAAAAGGATCTATCTACAGAAAAGGATCTATCTACAGCGAAGGATCTATCTACAACAAAGGATCTATCTACAGCAAATGATCTATCTACGGCAAGGGATCTATCTACGGCACAGGATTTATTTACTTATTTACAGCAAAGGATCTATCTACAGAAAAAGATCTATCTACAGAAAAGGATCTATCTACAGCGAAGGATCTATCTACAGCAAATGATCTATCTATTCTATCTACAACAAAGAATCTATGTACAGCAAAGAATATATCAGCAGTAAAGAATCTATCTACAGCATAAGATCTATCTACAGCAAAGGATCTATCTACAGCAGAGGATCTATCTACAGCAAAGGATCTATCTACAGTAAAGGATCTATCTACAGCAAACGATTTATCTACAGCAAAGGATCTATCTACAGATAAGGATCTATCCACAGCAAAGGATCTATCCACAGCAAAGGATCTATCTACAGTAAAGGATCTATCTACTGAAAGGGATCTATCTACAGCGAAGGATCTATCTACAGCAAAGGACCTATCTACAGTAAAGGATCTATCTACATACTATGATCAATCCACAGCAAGGGATCTATCTACAGCAAAGGATCTATTTACAGTAAAGGAGCTATCTACAGCAAAAGATCTATCAACAATGAGGGATCTATCTGCAGCAAAGGATCTATCTACAGCAACGGATCTATCCTCAGCAAAGGATCTTTATACAGCATAGGATCTATGTAAAGTAATGGATCTATCTACTGCATAGGATACATCTGCTGCAGAGAATCTATCTACAGCAAAGACACTATCTTCAGCAAAGAATCTATCTACAGCAAAGGATCTATCTACAGCAAAGGATCTATCTACAGCAAAGGATCTATCTACAGCAAAGGATCTATCTACAGTCAAATATTTATCTAATGCAAATGATCTCTCTACAGCATAGGATCAATCTAAAGTTAAAGATCTATCTTAAGCAAAGAATCTATCAACAGCAAAGGATCTATCTAAAGCCAATGATCTATCTACAACAAAAAATCTATTTACAACAGCAGAACTTTATACAGCAAAGGATCTATCTACAGCGAAGGATCTATCTACAGCAAAGTGATCTATCTTCAGTAAGGTATCTATCTACAGCAAAGATTCTGTCTTCACCAAAGGATCTTTCTACAACGCAGGATCTGTCAACAGCAAAGGATCAATCTACAGCAAAGTATCTATCTACAGCAAAGGATCTATCTACTGCAAAGGATCTATCTACAGCAAAGGATCTGTTTACAGTCAAGGATTTATCTACTGCAAAGGATCTCTCTACAGCAAAGTATCAATCTACATTTAAGGATCTATCTTAAGCCAAGGATCTATCTAAAGCCAATGATCTATCTACAAAAAAGGATCTATTTACAACAGCAGAACTTTATACAACATAGGATCTGTCTACAGCAAAGGATCTATCTACAGCAAAGTGATCTATTTTCAGTAAGGGATCTATCTACAGAAAAGAATCTGTCTACACCAAAAGATCTTTCTACAGCGCAGGATCTGTCAACAGCAAAGGATCTATCTATAGCAAAAGATCTATTTACAACGAAAGTTCTATCTACAGCAAAGAATCTATCTACAGCAATGGATCTATCAACAATAAGGGATCTATCTGCAGCAAAGGATCTATCTACAGCAAAGGATCTATCTTCAGCAAAAGATATATCTACAGCAAAGTGATCTATCTACAGTAAGGGATCTATCTACAGCAAATGATCTATCTACAGCAAAAAGATCTATCTACAGTAAGGGATCTATCTACAGCAAAGAATCTATCTACACCAAAGGATCTTTCTACAGTGAAAGATCTGTCAACAGCAAAGGATCTATCTACAGCAATGGATATATTTACAGCAGGAGATCTTTCTACAGCAGAGGATTTTTCAACAGCAAAGGATCTATCTACAGCAAAGGATCTATTTTCAGTATGGGATCTAGCTACAGTAACGGTTTTATCTACAATAAAAGATCTATCTACAGAAAAGGATCTATCTACTGTAAGGGACCTATTTACAGCGAAGGATCAATCTACAGCAAATGATCTAATTACAGCAAAGGATATTTCTACAGCATAGGATCTATCTACAGCAATGGATCTATCTATAGTAAGGGATCTTTTTGCAGCAAAGGATCAATCTACAGCAAAGGATCTATTTTCAGCGAAGGATCGATCTACAGCTAAGGATCTATCTACAGCAAAGTATCTATCTACAGCAAAGGATCTATCTACTGCAAAGGATCTATCTACAGCAAAGGATCTATCTTAAGCAAAGGATCTATCTACAGCAAAGGATCTATCTAAAGCCAATGATCTATCTGCAAAAAAGGATCTATTTACAACAGCAGAACTTTATACAGCATAGGATCTGTCAGCAGCAAAGGATCTATCTACAGCAAAGTGATCTATTTTCAGTAAGGGATCTATCTACAGAAAAGAATCTGTCTTCACCAAAAGATCTTTCTACAGCGCAGAATCTGTCAACAGCAAGAGATCAATCTATAGCAAAAGATCTATTTACAACAAAAGTTCCATCTACAGCAAAGAATCTATCTACAGCAAAGGATCTATCAACAATAAGGGATCTATCTGCAGCAAAGGATCTATCTACAGCAAAGGATCTATCTTCAGCAAAGGATCTATCTTCAGCAAAGGATCTACCTACAGCAAAGTGATCTATCTACAGTAAATGATCTATCTACAGCAAATGATCTATCTACAGCAAAGTGTTCTATCTACAGTAAGGGATCTATCTACAGCAAAGAATCTATCTACACCAAAGGATCTTTCTACAGTGAAAGATCTGTCAACAGCAAAGGATCTATCTCTATCTACAGCAATGGATCTATTTACAGCAGGAGATCTTTCTACAGCAGAGGATTTTTCAACAGCAAAGGATCTATCTACAGCAAAGGATCTATTTTCAGTATGGGATCTATCTACAGCAACGGTTTTATCTACAATAAAAGATCTATCTACAGAAAAGGATCTATCTACTGAAAAGGATCTATCTACAGCGAAGAATCTATCTACAGAAAAGGATCTATCTACAGCAAAGGATCTATCTACGGCAAAAGATCTATCTACGGCAAAGGATTTATTTATTTATTAACAGCAAAGGATCTTAGATCAATCTACAGCTAAGGATCTATCTACAGTGAAAGATCTATCTACTACAAAGGATCTATCTACAGCAAAGGATCTATCTACAACAAATAATCTATGTACAGCTAGGAATCTATCTACAGCAAAGGATCTATCTACAGTAAAGGATCTATCTACTGCAAAGGATCTGTCAACAACAAAGGATCTATCTACAGCAAAGGATCTATTCACAGCAGAAGATCTTTCTACAGCAGAGGATCTTTCTACAGCAAAGGATCTATCTACAGCAAAGAATCTATTTACAGTATGGGATCTATCAACAGCAAAGGTTTTATCTACAGTAAAGGATCTATCTACAGAAAAGGATCTATCTACAGAAAAGGATTTATCTACAGCGAAGGATCTATCTACAACAAAGGATCTATCTACAGCAAATGATCTATCTACGGCAAGGGATCTATCTACGGCACAGGATTTATTTATTTATTTACAGCAAAGGATCTATCTACAGAGAAAGATCTATCTACAGAAAAGGATCTATCTACAGCGAAGGATCTATCTACAACAAAGGATCTATCTACAGCAAATGATCTATCTATTCTATCTACAACAAAGAATCTATGTACAGCAAAGAATCTATCAGCAGTAAAGAATCTATCTACAGCATAAGATCTATCTACAGCAAAGGATCTATCTACAGCAAAGGATCTATCTACAGCAAAGGATCTATATACAGTAAAGGATCTATCTACAGTAAAGGATCTATCTACATCAAAGTATCTATCTACAGCAAACGATTTATCTACAGCAAAGGATCTATCTACAGATAAGGATCTATCCACAGCAAAGGATCTATCTACAGTAAAGGATCTATCTACTGAAAAGGATCTATCTACAGCAAAGGATCTATTTACAGCAAAGGACCTATCGACAGTAAAGGATCTATCTACATACTATGATCAATCCACAGCAAGGGATCTATCTACATCAAAGGATCTATTTACAGTAAAGGAGCTATCTACAGCAAAAGATCTATCAACAATGAGGGATCTATCTGCAACAAAGGATCTATCTACAGCAACGGATCTATCCTCAGCAAAGGATCTTTATACAGCATAGGATCTATGTAAAGTAATGGATCTATCTACTGCATAGGATACAACTGCTGCAGAGAATCTATCTACAGCAAAGGATCAATCTACAGCAAAGGATCTATCTACAGTCAAAGATTTATCTACTGCAAAGGATCTCTCTACAGCATAGGATCAATCTAAAGTTAAGGATCTATCTTAAGCAAAGAATCTATCAACAGCAAAAGATCTATCTAAAGCCAATGATCTATCTAAAACAAAAAATCTATTTACAACATCAGAACTTTATACAGCATAGGATCTGTCTACAGCAAAGGATCTATCTACAGCAAAGTGATTTATTTTCAGTAAGGGATCTATCTACAGAAAAGAATCTGTCTACACCAAAAGATCTTTCTACAGCGCAGGATCTGTCAACAGCAAAGGATCTATCTATAGCAAAAGATCTATTTACAACGAAAGTTCTATCTACAGCAAAGAATCTATCTACAGCAAAGGATCTATCAACAATAAGGGATCTATCTACAGCAAAGGATCTATCTACAGCAAAAGATCTATCTTCAGCAAAAGATCTATCTACAGCAAAGTGATCTATCTACAGTAAGGGATCTATCTACAGCGAATGATCTATCTATAGCAAAGTGATCTATCTACAGTTAGGGATCTATCTACAGCAAAGAATCTATCTACACCAAAGGATCTTTCTACAGTGAAAGATCTATCAACAGCAAAGGATCTATCTACAGCAATGGATCTATTTACAGCAGGAGATCTTTCTACAGCAGAGGATCTATTTTCAGTATGGGATCTATCTACAGCAACGGTTTTATCTACAATAAAAGATCTATCTACAGAAAAGGATCTATCTACAGCGAAGAATCTATCTACAGAAAAAGATCTATCTACAGCAAAGGATCTATCTACGGCAAAAGATCCATCTACGGCAAAGGATTTATTTATTTATCAACAGCAAAGGATCTTAGATCTATCTACAGCTAAGGATCTATCTACAGTAAAAGATCTATCTACTACAAAGGATCTATCTACAGCAAAGGATCTATCTACAACAAATAATCTATGTACAGCTAGGAATCTATCTACAGCAAAGGATCTATCTACAGTAAAGGATCTATCTACTGCAAAGGGTCTGTCTACATCAAAGGATCTATCTACAACAAAGAATCTATCTACAGCAAAGAATCTATGTTCAGCAGATAATCTATCTACAGCAAATGATCTATCTACAGCAAAGGATCAATCTACAGACAATGATCTATCTAAAGTAACGGGACTATATACAGCAAATGATCCATCTACAGTTAAGGATCTATCAACAGCAAAGGATCAATCTATAACAAAAGATCTATTTACAACAAAAGTTCCATCTACAGCAAAGGATCTATCTACAGCAAAGGATCTATCTACATCAAAGGATCTATTTACAGGAAAGGATCTATCTACAGCAAAGGATCTATTTACAGTAAAGGAGCTATCTACAGAAAATGATCTATCAACAATGAGGGATCTATCTGCAGCAAAGGATCTATCTACACCAAGGAGCTATTTACAGCAAAAGATCTATCAACAATGAGGGATCTATCTGCAGCAAAGGATCTATCTACAGCAAAGGATCAATCTACAGCAGATGATCTATCCACAGCAAAGGATCTATCCACAGCAAAGGATCTATCTACAGTAAAGGATCTATCTACTGAAAGGGATCTATCTACAGCGAAGGATCTATCTACAGCAAAGGACCTATCTACAGTAAAGGATCTATCTACATACTATGATCAATCCACAGCAAGGGATCTATCTACAGCAAAGGATCTATTTACAGTAAAGGAGCTATCTACAGCAAAAGATCTATCAACAATGAGGGATCTATCTGCAGCAAAGGATCTATCTACAGCAACGGATCTATCCTCAGCAAAGGATCTTTATACAGCATAGGATCTATGTAAAGTAATGGATCTATCTACTGCATAGGATACATCTGCTGCAGAGAATCTATCTACAGCAAAGACACTATCTTCAGCAAAGAATCTATCTACAGCAAAGGATCTATCTACAGCAAAGGATCTATCTACAGCAAAGGATCTATCTACAGCAAAGGATCTATCTACAGTCAAATATTTATCTACTGCAAATGATCTCTCTACAGCATAGGATCAATCTAAAGTTAAAGATCTATCTTAAGCAAAGAATCTATCAACAGCAAAGGATCTATCTAAAGCCAATGATCTATCTACAACAAAAAATCTATTTACAACAGCAGAACTTTATACAGCAAAGGATCTATCTACAGCGAAGGATCTATCTACAGCAAAGTGATCTATCTTCAGTAAGGTATCTATCTACAGCAAAGATTCTGTCTTCACCAAAGGATCTTTCTACAACGCAGGATCTGTCAACAGCAAAGGATCAATCTACAGCAAAGTATCTATCTACAGCAAAGGATCTATCTACTGCAAAGGATCTATCTACAGCAAAGGATCTGTTTACAGTCAAGGATTTATCTACTGCAAAGGATCTCTCTACAGCAAAGTATCAATCTACATTTAAGGATCTATCTTAAGCCAAGGATCTATCTAAAGCCAATGATCTATCTACAAAAAAGGATCTATTTACAACAGCAGAACTTTATACAACATAGGATCTGTCTACAGCAAAGGATCTATCTACAGCAAAGTGATCTATTTTCAGTAAGGGATCTATCTACAGAAAAGAATCTGTCTACACCAAAAGATCTTTCTACAGCGCAGGATCTGTCAACAGCAAAGGATCTATCTATAGCAAAAGATCTATTTACAACGAAAGTTCTATCTACAGCAAAGAATCTATCTACAGCAATGGATCTATCAACAATAAGGGATCTATCTGCAGCAAAGGATCTATCTACAGCAAAGGATCTATCTTCAGCAAAAGATATATCTACAGCAAAGTGATCTATCTACAGTAAGGGATCTATCTACAGCAAATGATCTATCTACAGCAAAAAGATCTATCTACACCAAAGGATCTTTCTACAGTGAAAGATCTGTCAACAGCAAAGGATCTATCTACAGCAATGGATATATTTACAGCAGGAGATCTTTCTACAGCAGAGGATTTTTCAACAGCAAAGGATCTATCTACAGCAAATGATCTAATTACAGCAAAGGATATTTCTACAGCATAGGATCTATCTACAGCAATGGATCTATCTATAGTAAGGGATCTTTTTGCAGCAAAGGATCAATCTACAGCAAAGGATCTATTTTCAGCGAAGGATCGATCTACAGCTAAGGATCTATCTACAGCAAAGTATCTATCTACAGCAAAGGATCTATCTACTGCAAAGGATCTATCTACAGCAAAGGATCTATCTTAAGCAAAGGATCTATCTACAGCAAAGGATCTATCTAAAGCCAATGATCTATCTACAAAAAAGGATCTATTTACAACAGCAGAACTTTATACAGCATAGGATCTGTCAGCAGCAAAGGATCTATCTACAGCAAAGTGATCTATTTTCAGTAAGGGATCTATCTACAGAAAAGAATCTGTCTTCACCAAAAGATCTTTCTACAGCGCAGAATCTGTCAACAGCAAGGGATCAATCTATAGCAAAAGATCTATTTACAACAAAAGTTCCATCTACAGCAAAGAATCTATCTACAGCAAAGGATCTATCAACAATAAGGGATCTATCTGCAGCAAAGGATCTATCTACAGCAAAGGATCTATCTTCAGCAAAGGATCTACCTACAGCAAAGTGATCTATCTACAGTAAATGATCTATCTACAGCAAAGGATCTACCTACAGCAAAGTGATCTATCTACAGTAAATGATCTATCTACAGCAAATGATCTATCTACAGCAAAGTGTTCTATCTACAGTAAGGGATCTATCTACAGCAAAGAATCTATCTACACCAAAGGATCTTTCTACAGTGAAAGATCTGTCAACAGCAAAGGATCTATCTACAGCAATGGATCTATTTACAGCAGGAGATCTTTCTACAGCAGAGGATTTTTCAACAGCAAAGGATCTATCTACAGCAAAGGATCTATTTTCAGTATGGGATCTATCTACAGCAACGGTTTTATCTACAATAAAAGATCTATCTACAGAAAAGGATCTATCTACTGAAAAGGATCTATCTACAGCGAAGAATCTATCTACAGAAAAGGATCTATCTACAGCAAAGGATCTATCTACGGCAAAAGATCTATCTACGGCAAAGGATTTATTTATTTATTAACAGCAAAGGATCTTAGATCAATCTACAGCTAAGGATCTATCTACAGTGAAAGATCTATCTACTACAAAGGATCTATCTACAGCAAAGGATCTATCTACAACAAATAATCTATGTACAGCTAGGAATCTATCTACAGCAAAGGATCTATCTACAGTAAAGGATCTATCTACTGCAAAGGATCTGTCAACAACAAAGGATCTATCTACAGCAAAGGATCTATTCACAGCAGAAGATCTTTCTACAGCAGAGGATCTTTCTACAGCAAAGGATCTATCTACAGCAAAGAATCTATTTACAGTATGGGATCTATCAACAGCAAAGGTTTTATCTACAGTAAAGGATCTATCTACAGAAAAGGATCTATCTACAGAAAAGGATTTATCTACAGCGAAGGATCTATCTACAACAAAGGATCTATCTACAGCAAATGATCTATCTACGGCAAGGGATCTATCTACGGCACAGGATTTATTTATTTATTTACAGCAAAGGATCTATCTACAGAGAAAGATCTATCTACAGAAAAGGATCTATCTACAGCGAAGGATCTATCTACAACAAAGGATCTATCTACAGAAAATGATCTATCTATTCTATCTACAACAAAGAATCTATGTACAGCAAAGAATCTATCAGCAGTAAAGAATCTATCTACAGCATAAGATCTATCTACAGCAAAGGATCTATCTACAGCAAAGGATCTATCTACATCAAAGGATCTATTTACAGTAAAGGAGCTATCTACAGCAAAAGATCTATCAACAATGAGGGATCTATCTGCAGCAAAGGATCTATCTACAGCAACGGATCTATCCTCAGCAAAGGATCTTTATACAGCATAGGATCTATGTAAAGTAATGGATCTATCTACTGCATAGGATACAACTGCTGCAGAGAATCTATCTACAGCAAAGGATCTATCTACAGCAAAGGATCTATCTACAGTCAAAGATTTATCTACTGCAAAGGATCTCTCTACAGCATAGGATCAATCTAAAGTTAAGGATCTATCTTAAGCAAAGAATCTATCTACAGCAAAAGATCTATCTAAAGCCAATGATCTATCTAAAACAAAAAATCTATTTACAACATCAGAACTTTATACAGCATAGGATCTGTCTACAGCAAAGGATCTATCTACAGCAAAGTGATTTATTTTCAGTAAGGGATCTATCTACAGAAAAGAATCTGTCTACACCAAAAGATCTTTCTACAGCGCAGGATCTGTCAACAGCAAAGGATCTATCTATAGCAAAAGATCTATTTACAACGAAAGTTCTATCTACAGCAAAGAATCTATCTACAGCAAAGGATCTATCAACAATAAGGGATCTATCTACAGCAAAGGATCTATCTACAGCAAAAGATCTATCTTCAGCAAAAGATCTATCTACAGCAAAGTGATCTATCTACAGTAAGGGATCTATCTACAGCGAATGATCTATCTACAGCAAAGTGATCTATCTACAGTTAGGGATCTATCTACAGCAAAGAATCTATCTACACCAAAGGATCTTTCTACAGTGAAAGATCTGTCAACAGCGAAGGATCTATCTACAGCAATGGATCTATTTACAGCAGGAGATCTTTCTACAGCAGAGGATCTATTTTCAGTATGGGATCTATCTACAGCAACGGTTTTATCTACAATAAAAGATCTATCTACAGAAAAGGATCTATATACAGCGAAGAATCTATCTACAGAAAAAGATCTATCTACAGCAAAGGATCTATCTACGGCAAAAGATCCATCTACGGCAAAGGATTTATTTATTTATCAACAGCAAAGGATCTTAGATCTATCTACAGCTAAGGATCTATCTACAGTAAAAGATCTATCTACTACAAAGGATCTATCTACAGCAAAGGATCTATCTACAACAAATAATCTATGTACAGCTAGGAATCTATCTACAGCAAAGGATCTATCTACAGTAAAGGATCTATCTACTGCAAAGGGTCTGTCTACATCAAAGGATCTATCTACAACAAAGAATCTATCTACAGCAAAGAATCTATGTTCAGCAGATAATCTATCTACAGCAAATGATCTATCTACAGCAAAGGATCAATCTACAGACAATGATCTATCTAAAGTAACGGGACTATATACAGCAAATGATCCATCTACAGTTAAGGATCTATCAACAGCAAAGGATCAATCTATAACAAAAGATCTATTTACAACAAAAGTTCTATCTACAGCAAAGGATCTATCTACAGCAAAGGATCTATCTACATCAAAGGATCTATTTACAGGAAAGGATCTATCTACAGCAAAGGATCTATTTACAGTAAAGGAGCTATCTACAGAGAATGATCTATCAACAATGAGGGATCTATCTGCAGCAAAGGATCTATCTACACCAAGGAGCTATTTACAGCAAAAGATCTATCAACAATGAGGGATCTATCTGCAGCAAAGGATCTATCTACAGCAAAGGATCAATCTACAGCAGATGATCTATCTTCAGCAAAGGTTCTTTCTACAGCATAAGATCTATCTACAGCAAAGGATCTATCTACAATAAGTGATCTATCTACATCAAAGGATCTATCTACAGCAAAGGATCAATTTATAGCGGAGAATCTTTCTACAGCAAAGGAACTACTACAGCAAAAGATCTATCTACAGCAAATGATCTATCTACAGCAAAGGATCTATCTAATGCAAAGGACCTTTCTACAGTAAGGGATCTATTTACAGCGAAGGATCAATCTACAGCAAATGATCTATCTACAGCAAAGGATCTGTCTACAGCATAGGATCTATATACAGCAATGGATCTATCTACAGTAAGGAATCTTTTTGCAGCGGATAAATCTACAGCAAAGGATATATCTACAGTAAAGGAATTTTATACAGCCAAAGGATCCATTTACACCAAAGGATCTATCTACAGCAAAGGATCTATCTACAGCAAAGGATCTATCTACAGCAAAGGATCAATTTATAGCAGAGAATCTTTCTACAGCAAAGGAACTACTACAGCAAAAGATCTATCTACAGCAGAGGATCTATCTACAGCAAAGGATCTATCTACAGCAAAGCACCTATCTACAGTGAGGGACCTATTTACAGCGAAGGATCAATCTACAGCAAATGATCTAACTACAGCAAAGGATATTTCTACAGCATAGGATCTATCTACAGCAATGGATCTATCTACAGTAAGGGATCTTTTTTGCAGCAAAGGATCAATCTACAGCAAAGGATCTATTTTCAGCGAAGGATCGATCTACAGCTAAGGATCTATCTACAGCAAAGTATCTATCTACAGCAAAGGATCTATCTACTGCAAAGGATCTATCTACAGCAAAGGATCTATCTTAAGCAAAGGATCTATCTTAAGCAAAGGATCTATCTACAGCAAAGGATCTATCTAAAGCCAATGATCTATCTACAAAAAAGGATCTATCTACAGTAAAGGATCTATCTACAGCAAAGTATCTATCTACAGCAAACGATTTATCTACAGCAAAGGATCTATCTACAGATAAGGATCTATCCACAGCAAAGGATCTATCTACAGTAAAGGATCTATCTACAGTAAAAGATCTATCAACAATGAGGGATCTATCTGCAGCAAAGGATCTATCTACAGCAACGGATCTATCCTCAGCAAAGGATCTTTATACAGCATAGGATCTATGTAAAGTAATGGATCTATCTACTGCATAGGATACATCTGCTGCAGAGAAACTATCTACAGCAAAGAAACTATCTTCAGCAAAGAATCTATCTACTGCAAAGGATCTATCTACAGCAAAGGATCTATCTACAGCAAAGGATCTATCTACAGCAAAGGATCTATCTACAGTCAAATATTTATCTACTGCAAAGGATCTCTCTACAGCATAGGATCAATCTAAAGTTAAAGATCTATCTTAAGCAAAGAATCTATCAACAGCAAAGGATCTATCTAAAGCCAATGATCTATCTACAACAAAAAATCTATTTACAACAGCAGAACTTTATACAGCAAAGGATCTATCTACAGCGAAGGATCTATCTACAGCAAAGTGATCTATCTTCAGTAAGGTATCTATCTACAGCAAAGATTCTGTCTTCACCAAAGGATCTTTCTACAACGCAGGATCTGTCAACAGCAAAGGATCAATCTACAGCAAAGTATCTATCTACAGCAAAGGATCTATCTACTGCAAAGGATCTATCTACAGCAAAGGATCTATCTACAGCAAAGGATCTGTTTACAGTCAAGGATTTATCTACTGCAAAGGATCTCTCTACAGCAAAGTATCAATCTACATTTAAGGATCTATCTTAAGCAAAGGATCTATCTAAAGCCAATGATCTATCTACAAAAAAGGATCTATTTACAACAGCAGAACTTTATACAGCATAGGATCTGTCTACAGCAAAGGATCTATCTACAGCAAAGTGATCTATTTTCAGTAAGGGATCTATCTACAGAAAAGAATCTGTCTACACCAAAAGATCTTTCTACAGCGCAGGATCTGTCAACAGCAAAGGATCTATCTATAGCAAAAGATCTATTTACAACGAAAGTTCTATCTACAGCAAAGAATCTATCTACAGCAATGAATCTATCAACAATAAGGGATCTATCTGCAGCAAAGGATCTATCTACAGCAAAGGATCTATCTACAGCAAAGGATCTATCTTCAGCAAAAGATATATCTACAGCAAAGTGATCTATCTACAGTAAGGGATCTATCTACACCAAAGGATCTTTCTACAGCAAAAGATCTGTCAACAGCAAAGGATCTATCTACAGCAAAGGATCTATTCACAGCAGAAAATCTTTCTACAGCAGAGGATTTTTCAACAGCAAAGGATCTACCTACAGCAAAGTGATCTATCTACAGTAAATGATCTATCTACAGCAAATGATCTACCTACAGCAAAGTGTTCTATCTACAGTAAGGGATCTATCTACAGCAAAGAATCTATCTACACCAAAGGATCTTTCTACAGCAAAAGATCTGTCAACAGCAAAGGATCTATCTACAGCAAAGGATCTATTCACAGCAGAAGATCTTTCTACAGCAGAGGATCTTTCTATAGAAAAGGATCTATCTACAGCAAAGAATCTATTTACAGTATGGGATCTATCAACAGCAAAGGTTTTATCTACAGTAAAGGATCTATCTACAGAAAAGGATCTCTCTACAGAAAAGGATCTATCTACAGCGAAGGATCTATCTACAACAAAGGATCTATCTACAGCAAATGATCTATCTATGGCAAGGGATCTATCTACGGCACAGGATTTATTTATTTATTTACAGCAAAGGATCTATCTACAGAAAAAGATCTATCTACAGAAAAGGATCTATCTACAGCGAAGGATCTATCTATAGCAAATGATCTATCTATTCTATCTACAACAAAGAATCTATGTACAGCAAAGAATCTATCAGCAGTAAAGAATCTATCTACAGCATAAGATCTATCTACAGCAAAGGATCTATCTACAGCAAAGGATCTATCTACAGTAAAGGATCTATCTATAGCAAAGTATCTATCTACAGCAAACGATTTATCTACAGCAAAGGATCTATCTACAGATAAGGATCTATCCACAGCAAAGGATCAATTTATAGCGGAGAATCTTTCTACAGCAAAGGAACTACTACAGCAAAAGATCTATCTACAGCAAATGATCTATCTACAGCAAAGGATCTATCTAATGCAAAGGACCTTTCTACAGTAAGGGATCTATTTACAGCGAAGGATCAATCTACAGCAAATGATCTATCTACAGCAAAGGATCTGTCTACAGCATAGGATCTATATACAGCAATGGATCTATCTACAGTAAGGAATCTTTTTGCAGCGGATAAATCTACAGCAAAGGATATATCTACAGTAAAGGAATTTTATACAGCCAAAGGATCCATTTACACCAAAGGATCTATCTACAGCAAAGGATCTATCTACAGCAAAGGATCTATCTACAGCAAAGGATCAATTTATAGCAGAGAATCTTTCTACAGCAAAGGAACTACTACAGCAAAAGATCTATCTACAGCAGAGGATCTATCTACAGCAAAGGATCTATCTACAGCAAAGCACCTATCTACAGTGAGGGACCTATTTACAGCGAAGGATCAATCTACAGCAAATGATCTAACTACAGCAAAGGATATTTCTACAGCATAGGATCTATCTACAGCAATGGATCTATCTACAGTAAGGGATCTTTTTTGCAGCAAAGGATCAATCTACAGCAAAGGATCTATTTTCAGCGAAGGATCGATCTACAGCTAAGGATCTATCTACAGCAAAGTATCTATCTACAGCAAAGGATCTATCTACTGCAAAGGATCTATCTACAGCAAAGGATCTATCTTAAGCAAAGGATCTATCTACAGCAAAGGATCTATCTAAAGCCAATGATCTATCTACAAAAAAGGATCTATCTACAGTAAAGGATCTATCTACAGCA
Organism: Caprella mutica; assembly: GCA_947561585.1. Lineage (NCBI taxonomy): Eukaryota > Metazoa > Arthropoda > Malacostraca > Amphipoda > Caprellidae > Caprella > Caprella mutica. Next base: position 8,500 of record CANNZV010000870.1, on the reverse strand, counting down.
AAGTATCTATCTACAGCAAACGATTTATCTACAGCAAAGGATCTATCTACAGATAAGGATCTATCCACAGCAAAGGATCTATCTACAGTAAAGGATCTATCTACAGTAAAAGATCTATCAACAATGAGGGATCTATCTGCAGCAAAGGATCTATCTACAGCAACGGATCTATCCTCAGCAAAGGATCTTTATACAGCATAGGATCTATGTAAAGTAATGGATCTATCTACTGCATAGGATACATCTGCTGCAGAGAAACTATCTACAGCAAAGAAACTATCTTCAGCAAAGAATCTATCTACTGCAAAGGATCTATCTACAGCAAAGGATCTATCTACAGCAAAGGATCTATCTACAGCAAAGGATCTATCTACAGTCAAATATTTATCTACTGCAAAGGATCTCTCTACAGCATAGGATCAATCTAAAGTTAAAGATCTATCTTAAGCAAAGAATCTATCAACAGCAAAGGATCTATCTAAAGCCAATGATCTATCTACAACAAAAAATCTATTTACAACAGCAGAACTTTATACAGCAAAGGATCTATCTACAGCGAAGGATCTATCTACAGCAAAGTGATCTATCTTCAGTAAGGTATCTATCTACAGCAAAGATTCTGTCTTCACCAAAGGATCTTTCTACAACGCAGGATCTGTCAACAGCAAAGGATCAATCTACAGCAAAGTATCTATCTACAGCAAAGGATCTATCTACTGCAAAGGATCTATCTACAGCAAAGGATCTATCTACAGCAAAGGATCTGTTTACAGTCAAGGATTTATCTACTGCAAAGGATCTCTCTACAGCAAAGTATCAATCTACATTTAAGGATCTATCTTAAGCAAAGGATCTATCTAAAGCCAATGATCTATCTACAAAAAAGGATCTATTTACAACAGCAGAACTTTATACAGCATAGGATCTGTCTACAGCAAAGGATCTATCTACAGCAAAGTGATCTATTTTCAGTAAGGGATCTATCTACAGAAAAGAATCTGTCTACACCAAAAGATCTTTCTACAGCGCAGGATCTGTCAACAGCAAAGGATCTATCAACAATAAGGGATCTATCTGCAGCAAAGGATCTATCTACAGCAAAGGATCTATCTACAGCAAAGGATCTATCTTCAGCAAAAGATATATCTACAGCAAAGTGATCTATCTACAGTAAGGGATCTATCTACACCAAAGGATCTTTCCACAGCAAAAGATCTGTCAACAGCAAAGGATCTATCTACAGCAAAGGATCTATTCACAGCAGAAAATCTTTCTACAGCAGAGGATTTTTCAACAGCAAAGGATCTACCTACAGCAAAGCACCTATCTACAGTGAGGGACCTATTTACAGCGAAGGATCAATCTACAGCAAATGATCTAACTACAGCAAAGGATATTTCTACAGCATAGGATCTATCTACAGCAATGGATCTATCTACAGTAAGGGATCTTTTTTGCAGCAAAGGATCAATCTACAGCAAAGGATCTATTTTCAGCGAAGGATCGATCTACAGCTAAGGATCTATCTACAGCAAAGTATCTATCTACAGCAAAGGATCTATCTACTGCGAAGGATCTATCTACAGCAAAGGATCTATCTTAAGCAAAGGATCTATCTACAGCAAAGGATCTATCTAAAGCCTATGATCTATCTACAAAAAAGGATCTATCTACAGTAAAGGATCTATCTACAGCAAAGTATCTATCTACAGCAAACGATTTATCTACAGCAAAGGATCTATCTACAGATAAGGATCTATCCACAGCAAAGGATCTATCTACAGTAAAGGATCTATCTACAGTAAAAGATCTATCAACAATGAGGGATCTATCTGCAGCAAAGGATCTATCTACAGCAACGGATCTATCCTCAGCAAAGGATCTTTATACAGCATAGGATCTATGTAAAGTAATGGATCTATCTACTGCATAGGATACATCTGCTGCAGAGAAACTATCTACAGCAAAGAAACTATCTTCAGCAAAGAATCTATCTACTGCAAAGGATCTATCTACAGCAAAGGATCTATCTACAGCAAAGGATCTATCTACAGCAAAGGATCTATCTACAGTCAAATATTTATCTACTGCAAAGGATCTCTCTACAGCATAGGATCAATCTAAAGTTAAAGATCTATCTTAAGCAAAGAATCTATCAACAGCAAAGGATCTATCTAAAGCCAATGATCTATCTACAACAAAAAATCTATTTACAACAGCAGAACTTTATACAGCAAAGGATCTATCTACAGCGAAGGATCTATCTACAGCAAAGTGATCTATCTTCAGTAAGGTATCTATCTACAGCAAAGATTCTGTCTTCACCAAAGGATCTTTCTACAACGCAGGATCTGTCAACAGCAAAGGATCAATCTACAGCAAAGTATCTATCTACAGCAAAGGATCTATCTACTGCAAAGGATCTATCTACAGCAAAGGATCTATCTACAGCAAAGGATCTGTTTACAGTCAAGGATTTATCTACTGCAAAGGATCTCTCTACAGCAAAGTATCAATCTACATTTAAGGATCTATCTTAAGCAAAGGATCTATCTAAAGCCAATGATCTATCTACAAAAAAGGATCTATTTACAACAGCAGAACTTTATACAGCATAGGATCTGTCTACAGCAAAGGATCTATCTACAGCAAAGTGATCTATTTTCAGTAAGGGATCTATCTACAGAAAAGAATCTGTCTACACCAAAAGATCTTTCTACAGCGCAGGATCTGTCAACAGCAAAGGATCTATCTATAGCAAAAGATCTATTTACAACGAAAGTTCTATCTACAGCAAAGAATCTATCTACAGCAATGGATCTATCAACAATAAGGGATCTATCTGCAGCAAAGGATCTATCTACAGCAAAGGATCTATCTACAGCAAAGGATCTATCTTCAGCAAAAGATATATCTACAGCAAAGTGATCTATCTACAGTAAGGGATCTATCTACACCAAAGGATCTTTCTACAGCAAAAGATCTGTCAACAGCAAAGGATCTATCTACAGCAAAGGATCTATTCACAGCAGAAAATCTTTCTACAGCAGAGGATTTTTCAACAGCAAAGGATCTACCTACAGCAAAGTGATCTATCTACAGTAAATGATCTATCTACAGCAAATGATCTACCTACAGCAAAGTGTTCTATCTACAGTAAGGGATCTATCTACAGCAAAGAATCTATCTACACCAAAGGATCTTTCTACAGCAAAAGATCTGTCAACAGCAAAGGATCTATCTACAGCAAAGGATCTATTCACAGCAGAAGATCTTTCTACAGCAGAGGATCTTTCTATAGAAAAGGATCTATCTACAGCAAAGAATCTATTTACAGTATGGGATCTATCAACAGCAAAGGTTTTATCTACAGTAAAGGATCTATCTACAGAAAAGGATCTCTCTACAGAAAAGGATCTATCTACAGCGAAGGATCTATCTACAACAAAGGATCTATCTACAGCAAATGATCTATCTACGGCAAGGGATCTATCTACGGCACAGGATTTATTTATTTATTTACAGCAAAGGATCTATCTACAGAAAAAGATCTATCTACAGAAAAGGATCTATCTACAGCGAAGGATCTATCTATAGCAAATGATCTATCTATTCTATCTACAACAAAGAATCTATGTACAGCAAAGAATCTATCAGCAGTAAAGAATCTATCTACAGCATAAGATCTATCTACAGCAAAGGATCTATCTACAGCAAAGGATCTATCTACAGTAAAGGATCTATCTATAGCAAAGTATCTATCTACAGCAAACGATTTATCTACAGCAAAGGATCTATCTACAGATAAGGATCTATCCACAGCAAAGGATCAATTTATAGCGGAGAATCTTTCTACAGCAAAGGAACTACTACAGCAAAAGATCTATCTACAGCAAATGATCTATCTACAGCAAAGGATCTATCTAATGCAAAGGACCTTTCTACAGTAAGGGATCTATTTACAGCGAAGGATCAATCTACAGCAAATGATCTATCTACAGCAAAGGATCTGTCTACAGCATAGGATCTATATACAGCAATGGATCTATCTACAGTAAGGAATCTTTTTGCAGCGGATAAATCTACAGCAAAGGATATATCTACAGTAAAGGAATTTTATACAGCCAAAGGATCCATTTACACCAAAGGATCTATCTACAGCAAAGGATCTATCTACAGCAAAGGATCTATCTACAGCAAAGGATCAATTTATAGCAGAGAATCTTTCTACAGCAAAGGAACTACTACAGCAAAAGATCTATCTACAGCAGAGGATCTATCTACAGCAAAGGATCTATCTACAGCAAAGCACCTATCTACAGTGAGGGACCTATTTACAGCGAAGGATCAATCTACAGCAAATGATCTAACTACAGCAAAGGATATTTCTACAGCATAGGATCTATCTACAGCAATGGATCTATCTACAGTAAGGGATCTTTTTTGCAGCAAAGGATCAATCTACAGCAAAGGATCTATTTTCAGCGAAGGATCGATCTACAGCTAAGGATCTATCTACAGCAAAGTATCTATCTACAGCAAAGGATCTATCTACTGCAAAGGATCTATCTACAGCAAAGGATCTATCTTAAGCAAAGGATCTATCTACAGCAAAGGATCTATCTAAAGCCAATGATCTATCTACAAAAAAGGATCTATCTACAGTAAAGGATCTATCTACAGCAAAGTATCTATCTACAGCAAACGATTTATCTACAGCAAAGGATCTATCTACAGATAAGGATCTATCCACAGCAAAGGATCTATCTACAGTAAAGGATCTATCTACAGTAAAAGATCTATCAACAATGAGGGATCTATCTGCAGCAAAGGATCTATCTACAGCAACGGATCTATCCTCAGCAAAGGATCTTTATACAGCATAGGATCTATGTAAAGTAATGGATCTATCTACTGCATAGGATACATCTGCTGCAGAGAAACTATCTACAGCAAAGAAACTATCTTCAGCAAAGAATCTATCTACTGCAAAGGATCTATCTACAGCAAAGGATCTATCTACAGCAAAGGATCTATCTACAGCAAAGGATCTATCTACAGTCAAATATTTATCTACTGCAAAGGATCTCTCTACAGCATAGGATCAATCTAAAGTTAAAGATCTATCTTAAGCAAAGAATCTATCAACAGCAAAGGATCTATCTAAAGCCAAAGAACTATCTACAACAAAAAATCTATTTACAACAGCAGAACTTTATACAGCAAAGGATCTATCTACAGCGAAGGATCTATCTACAGCAAAGTGATCTATCTTCAGTAAGGTATCTATCTACAGCAAAGATTCTGTCTTCACCAAAGGATCTTTCTACAACGCAGGATCTGTCAACAGCAAAGGATCAATCTACAGCAAAGTATCTATCTACAGCAAAGGATCTATCTACTGCAAAGGATCTATCTACAGCAAAGGATCTATCTACAGCAAAGGATCTGTTTACAGTCAAGGATTTATCTACTGCAAAGGATCTCTCTACAGCAAAGTATCAATCTACATTTAAGGATCTATCTTAAGCAAAGGATCTATCTAAAGCCAATGATCTATCTACAAAAAAGGATCTATTTACAACAGCAGAACTTTATACAGCATAGGATCTGTCTACAGCAAAGGATCTATCTACAGCAAAGTGATCTATTTTCAGTAAGGGATCTATCTACAGAAAAGAATCTGTCTACACCAAAAGATCTTTCTACAGCGCAGGATCTGTCAACAGCAAAGGATCTATCAACAATAAGGGATCTATCTGCAGCAAAGGATCTATCTACAGCAAAGGATCTATCTACAGCAAAGGATCTATCTTCAGCAAAAGATATATCTACAGCAAAGTGATCTATCTACAGTAAGGGATCTATCTACACCAAAGGATCTTTCTACAGCAAAAGATCTGTCAACAGCAAAGGATCTATCTACAGCAAAGGATCTATTCACAGCAGAGAATCTTTCTACAGCAGAGGATTTTTCAACAGCAAAGGATCTACCTACAGCAAAGCACCTATCTACAGTGAGGGACCTATTTACAGCGAAGGATCAATCTACAGCAAATGATCTAACTACAGCAAAGGATATTTCTACAGCATAGGATCTATCTACAGCAATGGATCTATCTACAGTAAGGGATCTTTTTTGCAGCAAAGGATCAATCTACAGCAAAGGATCTATTTTCAGCGAAGGATCGATCTACAGCTAAGGATCTATCTACAGCAAAGTATCTATCTACAGCAAAGGATCTATCTACTGCGAAGGATCTATCTACAGCAAAGGATCTATCTTAAGCAAAGGATCTATCTACAGCAAAGGATCTATCTAAAGCCAATGATCTATCTACAAAAAAGGATCTATCTACAGTAAAGGATCTATCTACAGCAAAGTATCTATCTACAGCAAACGATTTATCTACAGCAAAGGATCTATCTACAGATAAGGATCTATCCACAGCAAAGGATCTATCTACAGTAAAGGATCTATCTACAGTAAAAGATCTATCAACAATGAGGGATCTATCTGCAGCAAAGGATCTATCTACAGCAACGGATCTATCCTCAGCAAAGGATCTTTATACAGCATAGGATCTATGTAAAGTAATGGATCTATCTACTGCATAGGATACATCTGCTGCAGAGAAACTATCTACAGCAAAGAAACTATCTTCAGCAAAGAATCTATCTACTGCAAAGGATCTATCTACAGCAAAGGATCTATCTACAGCAAAGGATCTATCTACAGCAAAGGATCTATCTACAGTCAAATATTTATCTACTGCAAAGGATCTCTCTACAGCATAGGATCAATCTAAAGTTAAAGATCTATCTTAAGCAAAGAATCTATCAACAGCAAAGGATCTATCTAAAGCCAATGATCTATCTACAACAAAAAATCTATTTACAACAGCAGAACTTTATACAGCAAAGGATCTATCTACAGCGAAGGATCTATCTACAGCAAAGTGATCTATCTTCAGTAAGGTATCTATCTACAGCAAAGATTCTGTCTTCACCAAAGGATCTTTCTACAACGCAGGATCTGTCAACAGCAAAGGATCAATCTACAGCAAAGTATCTATCTACAGCAAAGGATCTATCTACTGCAAAGGATCTATCTACAGCAAAGGATCTATCTACAGCAAAGGATCTGTTTACAGTCAAGGATTTATCTACTGCAAAGGATCTCTCTACAGCAAAGTATCAATCTACATTTAAGGATCTATCTTAAGCAAAGGATCTATCTAAAGCCAATGATCTATCTACAAAAAAGGATCTATTTACAACAGCAGAACTTTATACAGCATAGGATCTGTCTACAGCAAAGGATCTATCTACAGCAAAGTGATCTATTTTCAGTAAGGGATCTATCTACAGAAAAGAATCTGTCTACACCAAAAGATCTTTCTACAGCGAAGGATCTGTCAACAGCAAAGGATCTATCTATAGCAAAAGATCTATTTACAACGAAAGTTCTATCTACAGCAAAGAATCTATCTACAGCAATGGATCTATCAACAATAAGGGATCTATCTGCAGCAAAGGATTATCTACAGCAAAGGATCTATCTACAGCAAAGGATCTATCTTCAGCAAAAGATATATCTACAGCAAAGTGATCTATCTACAGTAAGGGATCTATCTACACCAAAGGATCTTTCTACAGCAAAAGATCTGTCAACAGCAAAGGATCTATCTACAGCAAAGGATCTATTCACCAGCAGAAAATCTTTCTACCAGCAGAGGATTTTTCAACAGCAAAGGATCTACCTACAGCAAAGTGATCTATCTACAGTAAATGATCTATCTACAGCAAATGATCTACCTACAGCAAAGTGTTCTATCTACAGTAAGGGATCTATCTACAGCAAAGATCTATCTACAACCAAAGGATCTTTCTACAGCAAAAGATCTGTCAACAGCAAAGGATCTATCTACACAGCAAAGGATCTATTCACAGCAGAAGATCTTTCTACAGCAGAGGATCTTTCTATAGAAAAGGATCTATCTACAGCAAAGAATCTATTTACAGTATGGGATCTATCAACAGCAAGGTTTTATCTACAGTAAAGGATCTATCTACAGAAAAGGATCTATCTACAGAAAAGGATCTATCTACAGCGAAGGATCTATCTACAACAAAGGATCTATCTACAGCAAATGATCTATCTACGGCAAGGGATCTATCTACGGCACAGGATTTATTTATTTATTTACAGCAAAGGATCTATCTACAGAAAAAGATCTATCTACAGAAAAGGATCTATCTACAGCGAAGGATCTATCTATAGCAAATGATCTATCTATTCTATCTACAACAAAGAATCTATGTACAGCAAAGAATCTATCAGCAGTAAAGAATCTATCTACAGCATAAGATCTATCTACAGCAAAGGATCTATCTACAGCAAAGGATCTATCTACAGTAAAGGATCTATCTATAGCAAAGTATCTATCTACAGCAAACGATTTAATCTACAGCAAAGGATCTATCTACAGATAAGGAT